>PJEM01020745.1:0-12769 GCA_004023845.1 Helogale parvula
CTGAGTCTTTAAAACTTTTACAAAATACAAACCAGACTTTTAAAGAGAGATGACTTGCAAATGTCCTACTGTGATTTGGGGCCTTGGGTTTGGCTGCTTTGAAAGCTGAATCAGACCCACATATGACTCCAGGTCCTTGAGGCCACAGCTTAATCCTTCTATTCCTCTGGGACCCAAAAATCCAGGGGGTCTTCCAGTGCTCTAAGACCTGTGTCCCAGGCTGTGTCACACAGCAGAGCCAAAAAGACCACTTGGGAAAAGGGAGAATTTACATTCATACCAATCAGTTTGATTTGTTGTGACCATTTTCTTAGTGCGTTGAGCTTTTTCTCAGTCAACAGAGCTTTCAAAAGGAAACTTTCTGAAGCTTTTTCTCTCATGGCAGATCATCTAGTTTTGATAAAAAGTAGATCTTTCTCAATATTTCTCCAAGTTCTTTATTTCAGGATATTTGCATAGCAAACAGCCTTAGAAGAGAGGGATAATGTCTGCCTCCAGAGCAAAGGGTAAGCATGCTTATTATCCAGTTAAAAATCAGGTCACTTCAGCTGGAGTTCCTGTCCTGCAATCCTCTGTCTGTGCAGGCATCCATTGGGGCACATCTGCATCATCCTTGTGGGACTTGAGGGGCAAGGGGAATGGACACAAATATGCTGATGCTCATGTTGTTTGCTGCTCTATGAATGAAAACATCCTTTCCTCTGGTCCAGGGATCTCATGTCTTCTCCCAGCTCCCATGAACCTGTGACAGCTGCAAGTAAGGTGAAATCTCAGACCTTTTACAGTTCTTGCCATTAAACTTAAATTTATATAATGTGTGATTCTATTTATGTCAAGTTCTAAAGTATTAAAGCTAATATATAGTGTTAGGGGTCAGGATCGTTTCTTTGGAGAGCAGAGGCATGGCTTGGAGGAAGCATTAAGGGAGCTTCTGGTGTGCTGGCCATGTTCTGTGCCTTGTTCTGAAAGGATGCTGATTGCATAAACTCAATTTAAGTAAAAAAATCTTTGTACTTATCATTTTTACTCTCCCCCCTTTATGAATGTTTTACTTATATAAAAGTTCAACCTGAAATTTAAGAAAATAAAAAAATAAAAATCAAAGGCAGTGACCAGGATTGCCACATCAATGAATTAAAAAAAAAAAAAGAATGTGAAACTGGAGCACCTGGGTGGCTCAGCTGGTTAAGCATCCAACTCTTGATCTCACCATCAAGCCCCAAACTGAGTTCAGTGCTGGGTGTGGAGCCTGCTTATGATTCTCTCTCCCTCTCCCACTGCCCTCTCTTACCCATTCTCTCTCTCTATCTCTCTAAAAACAAGAGCTGATTATCCATAACTCAATGAAAAAGAAAACGCTAAAGATTATTAGCCAAAAGATAAAGAAAATGGAGGAGCGATCCAAGAAGAAAAATATACTTTAGCTGAGATTTCAGAAGTAGAGAAGAGTCAAGGAAGGCACACATTTGGATATATTCTATTTGCAATTCAGAATTTCAAGGATAGAAAAATCATGTCTGTAACAGTCTAGTCAGAAAAAAGAAAAGCAAACAAGTTACCTAACATGGAAATAAAATTGTATTTACAACAGACTTTGTTTCATAATGTTCAGTGTCAGAACCAAATAAAACAGTACCTGCATCATTCTGGGGGAAAAAGAACAAGTTATCCAAGAATGTTAAATTATCATCTATATATGTGGCAAGAGAAATATACTCTCAAACGTAGATGCAATAAAAAACTACACCACTCACTAACCTTACTGGAAAAAAATATTGAAAGAAATATTTGAGCTGCCGGAGAAACAAATCTAAATCGATGTCCAAAAACTAGGAAGACACAGAGCAAAAGAGAAAAGAGAAACCAACTACTAAAGAACGGTGAATGCTTTAAAAAAAAAAAAAAACTTTTGTAAATGTTTATTTCAGGACAGACAGAACACACGAGGGGGAGGGGCAGAGAGAGAGGGAGACAGAATCTGAAGCAGGCTACATCTCAGAGCTGTAGGCACAGAGCTAAATGTGGGGCGTGAAGCCACGAACCATATTTTTTATTTATTTTTAAGAGACAGAGAGATCCAATGTGAGCGAAGGAGGGTAAGAGAGAGAGGGAGACACAGAATCTGAAACAGGCTCCAGGCTATGAGCTGCCATCACGGATCCAGACGCGGGGCTCGAACCCACGAACCATGACATCATGACCTGAGCTGAAGCTGGACACGTAACTGACTGAGCCATCCAAGCGCTTCTCTTTTCAAGTTTGTAATAGACTAACTATTGACAGGGACGTTGAAGATAAAACTTAAGATCTATGAGAAATGTAGGCATATTTCAAGTACTTTTCATTTTTATTTATTTCAAATAATTTTTAAATAATTGAAGGCTATTTACGCTAGTTATGAGGCTATCTAAATTATAGTTACCATAAAACTTAAGGTTTTTGAGTGGTCATTTTATTGTTAGTAATAGTAGCGTGGATATAAAAATAATTAACATGAAGTAGGATAGAATATTGGGCCTATGAGACTGTAGGTATTTGACACTATTACTAAAAATGCAAAACCTACATTGAAATCTCAAGCTACACATGCTAATAAAATAAGTGGTATGAAAATCAGTGATGGTAAATATTTGTTAAGGGTAACCAAAGTTATATCAAAATAATACAATACACTGTAAATTTAAGAGTGAAGCTATTTTTGGGGACTGGTAGATGAAAAGTCACATTACAGCCACAATGAAACTAGTGAGAAATCCATTTAAATGGTGTAGGGTGCATTTGGCATAATGGCGTGAGTCATAATCGAACGAGTCAGTATTTGTATATTGTAACACTACTTTATTCATCGGAGTCTTTTGAAGAACCAGCTCTTAATATTATAAGAACCATAGACAGAGCAAGCATAATATTAGATCACATATTCATTGTTCTCAAGTTAGATTTAATAAAGAGGCAGTTTTGGGGTTAAAGGGCTGAAGGGTGATAGCTCCTGGGAAAAATTTTGTTGAAAATAAATGTGTAGATTCTCAACAAGTCTATATACAGACAGTGGTATTTCTGCATATGCATTTAACTGTCCTGCCGTAATATAATAATAACTAATGTGAGAGCTAATACTTTATGAGCAGCAGTGATGCGATTTGAAGTGCATAACTTAGTCTGTGTGAAGTTAGTACATTTAATTAAATAAATGTACTTATTAATCCATTACATACATTGTACATACATACAATACATTAATAAATTAATTAAACAATGTGTTTAATGTGTTCACATGGATGTGTAAGAGTGAAGTGTTATCCCACACCAATGTTAACCTAGCTCATATTATTAAGTACTGTAGGGAAGAGACGGAAAGGAAGAAAATGTGAAGATCTCTTTCCAGTGTACGGTGGGAATCCGAAGGGACACCCTTTTATTACTCCAAAGCCATAGGCAGCTCTTGGTTGCATCAAGAGATGAATAAATGTCAGGGGGATAAGGAACAGGCAAACTGGTGGAATTCTTCAGAATTTAATTGAATTCCTGGGTGTTAGTGAGGACAAGATGCTCTATGAAGACAATGATCCCTGTGATGCCCAGGCCTTGATCAGTGGCAGTCATATAAGAGGGCGTATTGGATGATGTAATCGCCATGGGCATACCTTTAAATGTCACATGTTACAGTACATATAGACATGACACTCAAAGGGCCTCGACACAAGGGAATAGGTTCAGAGACAGGGACCCAATGAGATTGATTAGGAAGCCGTATTATTAGAAGTGTTTTCATTCCCCAATGTAGGGGTTGTAGGCAATCTAAAGTCACATAGGGAGCAGGGAGTTTTAAGGCGAAGTCACTGAACTACTGAGCATTGATTTGTAGGAGACGCAGTGCTACAGTGCCTACTCGTTCTTGATAGGACCTCAAGACTTGCTGGCATCAGAAAAGGCCACTGTTCTACGATGGTCAAGCGTGAATTTCTAGGACATCAGGTTCCTTGTTTCCCCAGCATCAGTGGTCTGTTGAAATCTTAAACAAGCTACAATTAGTCAAGCCGTAAGCTAGAGACCACAGGTCAGTGCATTAGATGTATTTACTCATGACAGTATTGGAACAGATATAGTCTGATAAAGTCTTATAAAGTCTTTATTTGGAAAGTAACATACATACATCATTAAGGCACTGTTTATGGAACTTTTACTCTGTGCACACACACACAGCTTTTACTCACATGGTGCTATGCTGGGTACCTCAAGAACATGTATGTGAGTTACTCTTCATTATACATTAGGACTTGAAAATAGGTGTCTCGTACTTCCCCCAGAATATAGATGCTCTGCCCTGCCTCTCTGTTTCTTTTTCTTCATAACATTGATCATATAAAAGAGGAGCCAAATATAGTTTGGAAGAATGTATAGAGGCGTGACCTGGAACCTCATAAGAAGTTCTCATGGTTGACTAAGAACCAAAACGGCATGTGATAAGCAGGAGAAATGCAGATTTAATAGTATGTGTATGGAGAATCCACAAACACAGGAAAATTGCAAAGGGAAAGTAAGGTATTTATGTCTTTGAAGAGGAGAGAAGGAAGAGAAGGAAGTCGGGGAGAAGAATGGGAGGAAGAAAGGAAGGAAGGAAGGAAGGAAGGAAGGAAGGAAGGAAGGAAGAGGAGGAGGAGCAAGGAATCAGAAGTCTGGGGCCTCCAAGGTAAAGAATGGAATTCACAGGAAGATGAAAAGTAAATATTTGATAAGCACATACTTTCTGGGCCACTCTGAAACAATAGGACATAGAAGACTTTGTTCACGAGGTCCTTCCTGGATTCTTCCCTGTTAACCATACCGAGCTTGTATCATAATGTAGTAACGTACGGTGAGTGCTCTTATGCTGGGGCAGCTTTTCTATGTACGTTACTGTTTAGAGAGGGAGGTGAGGAGTAAACGTTTTTGCTGAATCTGCTTAATTTTGATTATTATTAACTCTAAATAATCTTTCTGCAAAAGTGGTCCATCAGAGAAGAACCTGGGCGTGGCTCATACAAACTGGAGGAGATTTTGTTGCATGAAGTAAGAATCACACAGGAAAAAAAATCCTCTATGAAGTCACATGGAATCTAAAAGAAGTCACAATCGGGGCACCTGGGTGTCTCCTTTGGCTAAGTGTCAACTTTAGTTCAGTCATGACCTTGTGGTTCATGAATTCGAGCCCCGTATTGGGCTCCCACAGCCAAGGAAGCCTACTTGGGATTCCTGCTCTGTCCTCTCTGCTCCTCTCCCACCCATGCTTTCTCTCTTTTGAAAAATAAATAAACTTTGAAAAAAAACATTAAAGTAAGTGACAGTCATCGAAGTGTGGATTAGAATATTGCCAGCAACTGAGGGTGAAGGAAATGTTGAGATGATCATGGCATCTCGAGGTGTCAGCAGGGGGACCTCTCAAGCCCGTCACTCATAGTCAATGGCACATCCACCAGGAAGGGAAAGTCTTCACGTTCCACAACTCAATGGTGGAGGCAGGTTATACTCTTCTATTCCCGCCAGAGGAAAAGACGTTTCCATATCTTTCCCAGGCAGCAGCTCAACCACTGAAAACCCACATTCCTTCAAACTACCATTTTATTACAAAGAACTTTAGATTATAAGCAACTTCTCAACTCATCCCTTGTTTCCAGAAAAGCAGGCCTTCTTCTGTATTCCCTGGACTCCCGGTTTTGCCTAACCAGTTTGGCACTAATTCTAAATCTTGTTTTTCCAGAATGAACCCATCTTATGGCTATAAAATACCCGCCAGTGCTTATTTAGAAGTTTAAATGTAACAAGGTTCACTTATGTAGGATGAATAAATATGGGATTTCTACTGTACAGCACAGTGACTGTTTTCTACACTTGAAATTTGCTGGAAGAAAGCATCTCAAGCATGCCCCCCCACACACACACTAATCTTAACTGTGTTGGGTGAGGCATTTGTTCATGAGTTTGTTTCAGGTAATGATTTTATAGGCAGATAAGCTTAGGGGTCTTTGGAATAGGGGAGAGAAGACTAGATTTCTAAACATAAGAGAAGTCACGTGAGCCATTTCTGAATGATGCCTGCTACTTATCCTAGCACCTGTTTTGAGAACTTCCTGGGATATATGAAAATTGCAGAATAATAGAAATCAGTAGTTAATGATTCTTTTTTAATGTTTTTATTTTTGACAGAGAGAATATGAGTGGGGATGGAAGAAAAGGCGTGCAGAACATCAAAGTGGTTCTGCATTGACAGCAGAGGGCCCCCTGTGGGCACAAACTCACAAACCTTGAGATTATGATAGTAGCCCAAGTCAAACGTTTAAGCCCAAGCATCTACAGATTTCATCCTGTGGTAATATATCAATCACAAGTTGTCACTAGTTGTGGCTTGTGCTTTAATTTTTATCTTGTTAGACAGCTAATGAATTTAACCTTTATTTATTATCAAGTAAAACCTTAACATTTTAAGTTACTAAGAACCTTTAAAACTATTTTAACAATTACTCAGGAAAACAGACCAAATTAATTATCCTTTTAAGATATACTTATTAAAAATTGGAGCAGAGATCATAAGAACCTATTTGACTTTTAGCAGATTCAGATAGAATATATGTTTCTGTTTTTATCTCAAACCAACAAAGTTAAACTTAAACACTGAATAAGTTTTGCTTGAGCCCAGGTAAGACACTTTGTTAACTATAGTTGATTTTTAACCTCTAAATTTGGTGCAAAAAACTGATTTTTGTGGTCTTTTGCTTCTTATCACCTAAGGCAGGAGGAGAAGCTGGTGTTATGTAAATTGGCCTCTCCCCACCCAGCAGGTGGCAGTGCAAAGAAGGAGAATTCCCAGTTTAAAATTTTGTCAGCTCTGACAGGGGAGCAGGTTCGAGGCTTTTTGGTTTCTTTTGTTTTGTTTAACCAGTAGAATTAGGCAATCCATGTCAGTCCAGAGAATAGAAAGAACCTTTCCCAGAACAAAATGAGTCCGGCAGCTGCTAGGAAATATTCTTTCAGGTCTCTGTCCCGAGGTAGACCAACAATATTTAATTCTAATTATAGCCATCAACCTGGGAAATGAATGAGGGAGAAGCCCTCACTTCTACAAGGCAAAGGAACACTTTGCCTTGATTTACTAAAGATTTACTAAAGGGCCGACTGATGTCTCGGTGCGGTCCCAGGGTGGGAAGTAATGCTGAGTCCAGCTTTCCACTCAATACCCCAGACAAAAAGCACATGTGCACTTAAAATTTAGATGATAAACTAGCTTATCTCCGGAGGTTTAGACAGGTGACTCCTACAGATTACTGGCGCCATTTTTAGGGTGGAAGAGAATCTATATAGAGTCCTCTTTCTTTAGACTCCATATGGCTCAAAGCTTTTCAAGTTCTGACCTATCCATCACTCTAACTCTGCCTATCTCTACAGGGAGGGTTTGCAGCAACCCGAAACAAGTAAAACAGACTCTGTATTGCTCATCCCTTATTTTTTATCCCTTATTTCTTATGATACGGTGACACAAAGACAATCAAAGGGTAGGGTGCCCCCTCTAATGAGGAGACCAATACATTCACTCACACACACAGAGGCTATAACATTCCCTCCCACAAAGGTTTTACAGACAAGACCAAGACATTAGGAAAAGCAATTAACCGGGCAATCTCTTTACTTTACTCACTTTCCTTATTCTCTATTAATGTTTAGAAAAACACTTAAGGACAGACTTTATGAAGGAACTGAAAAAATTTTAATAATTTCTTTTTGTTAACCTTTACTCCCTGTGCCCTGAGGGTCTCTGATGAGACCATTTGCTTAATTCCTGCCCCAGGAATTCTGATCACTCACTTGCACACTGGACCCACGTCAGGCTCCCATGTGGCCATCTCCCGATCTTGAGCACTGGACTATGCAGCAGAATTCTGCGGAGCCGTCTCCCTGTAAATTCTTTTAACTTCGGCCACACTCTCTCGAGCACTGGACCACAGCATGGCCGTCTCCTTATAAATCTTGAGCACTGGACCACAGCGTGGCCATCTCCTTATAAATCTTGAGCACTGGACCACGCAGCTAATTCCGCGTGGCCGTCTCCCTAAATCTTGAGCACTGGACCACAGTGTGGCCGTCTCCTTATAAATCTTGAGCACTGGACCACAGTGTGGCCATCTCCTTAAATCTTGAGCACTGGACCACAGTGTGGCCGTCTCCTTATAAATCTTGAGCATTGGACAACACAGCTAATTCTGCGTGGCTGTCTCCTTTTAAATTTGGCCGTTATCTCTTTGTCTTCTTCTTTTTCTCTTTGATCGGTTTCTTCACTGGATCCACCTTACTCAGGAAGCCCTCATGATGGGCCCAACTTGACCCGGCTCGAAGGTCAGTCAATGCAGGTCCTGAGGGAGGGAGTGAGAATTGGGGTGCAGGGGGCACAGAGAATGGAGGCAAGACAAAGTTTCTGATCAAGCCTCAGTTTATTGAGAAAACACAAGCATCTTATAAAGAGCAGAAAGCGCAGGTCAGTTACTAAGAAACAGGGTCACGTGAAAAGTCTAGGGTAAAGGAGAAACAGAAGCCGCAGTTTAGCACAGCGTCTGAGGAGCCGATAAGAAAGTCCAGCCAAGCTGTCTCCGGCCTTGAGCTGGGAGTGATAACACTGTCCAGCCCTGCAGGTGGCTGATCTTAGGTCAAGGCGCACATCTCTTCCCCTGGCAGCTCTTCTGACAGCTCTCCACATTTTTCCATGGAATTACTTTGGCCCTTTTGTCAAAAGTCAATCACTGAGTGTTCCTTCACTTCAGCACACATTCTGGGACCACTGTCTTCAGTGTTGGTTCTTTTACGTTGTTTTATTTTTATTATTTCAGACATTCCAGTTACACACATGTTGCTCTCCTTTGTCTTCTGTATCACTTTCTCTCTGATCCTTTTGAAAACTCCTTCCCCAGGGGGAGGGGGGAAAAGAGGTGATGGTGATGGTGGAGGGCACTTAAGGGGAAGAGCACTGGGTGTTGTATGGAAAACAATTTGACAATAAAATATTATGGAAAAAAAAGAAAAGAAAACTCCTTCCCTGTTTCATTCTCTTTCTCTTGGCTTATTTGACCTCTGTCTTTTTTTTTTTTTTTTTGGTCTTACTACAATTTCAGTCATGTCTCTTTTTCCTTGGACTTTTTGTGATCTCTGAGACAGTCTTGTCTTTCTCTTTCACTTCCTTTCTCAGATGATTTCTTTTTCCGTTTGTCTCCTGTGTTAGGTCGGCTGTCATCTCTTATTTCAGGTTTTCCATGCATTTTTATTTTGAGGTTTGCATCTTATTTGTGGTGATTTACATTATTGCTGGTTGTCTGGTTTAATTATATTTAACTCATGTTGGAAAGTTGTGTCGTAGTTTTCCTCTGCTTTGCAGTTTATTTTTGTGGAGTATTTTATATTAGCCGAAACGTTTCATCCTTTCTGTCTTTTTTCTTACAGTAGAAGCTCTGTATGACTGTTGGGTTCCATTTTTCGATAACGAGGAGATGTGTGTGTGTGTGTCTGTGTGTGTGTGTGTGTCTGTGTGTGTTGAATTTTGGACCAGTAGTTACCAGGATTTTGTGGAGAAGAGGGAAGAGCTCGGGCAGGTTACTTATTTTCTGATTGAAGAGTATCCTCTTCTGTTAGGACAACGAAATGCAGTGTCTATGCAGCGGTGCCTTGGGGGCATGCTGTCTATTTCTGATCTGGTGATAATCGCCATTTCTGGAGGACCCTGGACCATAGCCACTGGTTTTTCTTCTCCTCCGTCACAAAGCCACTGAAGCGTGCTGCTCCCTTCTAAGTGATACTGTTTGAGGTGTTGGAGTCGGGAACTGACAGCCAAGAAAGAAATCTTGAGATGTCTTTGGTGCAAAAAGATGATTTTATTACAGCGCGGGTATAGGACCTGTGGGCAGAAAGAGCTGCACTGGGGTTGTGAAGAATGACTGATTCTATCCTGTGGAGTTGGGGGAGGTAAAGACAGGTGTAAGATTCCAAAGAGACTCTCGTAGACTAAAGAGGACTCCCAGGATCTGGAAGTCTGGCTGTCATCAGGTTGCTTTCTCCTCTAGCAAATCGTTAACATGAAGACAGTAGGGAGTTCCTGGAGGAAAGCTGTACTCTGTCTGCCTCAAGCATTTGTCAACGGGCTGCAAGTTATAAGGAAAATTTGTTTTGTGTACATTTCCTTCTGCCTTTTTTTTCCCACATCACGGGAGGCCTTTTCCCTCCAGAAGTACAGTCTTAAGTTCACTGCTGCTCGTCCTGTGTAGGTCTTGGGAGTGCCCAGGAGCAGGGCTTTGACCTCAGTCTTCCTCTGGTCAGGGTGGGGCCCTGTCTCCTTGGGAGGAACGCTGGTTGATGTGTCCGTGTGTCCCACTATCACCTGGATCCTGCTGTCCTTTGCCTCCTCCGCACAATCCCTGCTTGTAGGTCTCAAGGGTTGTTTCCCCACGTAAGTGTAATTTCCAGCTTTTCTTATTTCCCGTGTGATGAAGTACGGACTGTGGATGATTCTGTTACCTTTCCTTGTTGGGCCTGCAGTTTATAGAGGACGTGAGGAAAACCTGAGTGTGGGCGACGCCAGTGTCCATGGGAAGCAGCCTCATCTTCTTAGTTTCTGCCAGATTTTTCATTGCGGTCACGGATGTGTTTCTAGTTTTCTTCTCTTCCTCCTTCCCTCCTTTCTTCCCTTCCTTCCCTCCCTCTGTTCACAAACCTTTTATTTCCCTAAAAATTTGTAAAGTTAAATAGACTCTCAGAGTCTCCGTTTCTGGCTTTCTTGATCTTTTTTGTGGTGTCTTTGTTTTCTGTTTTGCAGATTTCTGTTCTTATGTTTTCCTTCTACTTTCTTCATCTTTATCATCATATTCTTTCCAGTTATTGGGTGGACACCCAGTCCCTGACACGAACGCTCTTCTACTCTGCTAATGTGTCTAAGGCTTTAACCTTTGTTCTGCGCAGGGTTTTAGTTGTATATTACACTTTTGGAAACACCATAGTTTTCCTCTAAATATTTTCCCAAGTTTTATTATAATTTCTTATTTGATCTATGAGTTATTTACAAGTGTAGTTTAGAATTTACAAATGGCAGAAGCTTCTCTTTGTGTTTTTGTTTATTTTTATTATTATTTTTTTTGCTGTTGATCTCATTATACCTTTTCATATTTCATCAAGTTTTGTAATTTGAATCATTCATCCCCCACCCCCACCCCATGCCTGAAGAGCTTCTATTCTAACTTCTTTTCGTGGGTTTGATGGCGGCACTCTCTCTCCATGTGCTTGAAACATCTTTATTTTAACCTTGTGAAGAGTAGTTTTGCTCTGTACGGACCTCTGGCTAGTTCCTTCCACAGAGCGCAGCCCTCTGCTCCCGCCCCCCTGCTCCTGCGGCGACGCCAGCCACCCCCACGTGGCTCCTCTGTGCGGCTGCCTTCTGATTCGGCTGCGCACAGCAGAGATGTTTTTGTAAGAGAATAGAAACTTTGAAAGCCGAGATACAAGTATGACGCACCCTCATGTTCTGTCATCCGCCCGTAAACAGTTCTCCGCATTTGACGTTACTGGTCCACTTTGTGCATCTCCTTTTGTTCGCTGTGCTTTCTGCACATTATTTAGGTATAACTGTGTGAGCACCTCTAACAAGTAAGGATTTGACAACCACAAAGCATGACTAGGCCTAGCAATATTGATAATAATTTCATATTATTTAATGCTATCCCAAGTTTAATTTTTACCAATTGCCTCAGAAATAACCCTTTTACAATTGGTTTGTTAGAATGAGGATCCAGATAAAGTTCCTCATCTGACTTTGCTGGATCTGTGCATGTCTCTTTCACCCTGTAACACTTTTCCCCTCTTGTTCTGTACGTAGTGTTTGTTTGTTGAGGAAATCACGTCATTCGTCCCCTGGAATCTCCCACATTCTGGATCTGATTGATTGCATCACGGAGTCAGTTAGCCCATCCCTCTGTCCTCGGTGTCTCCTGTTCACTGGAAATGAGATCGGAAGCTTCTTCTGAGCCGTGCCTGGTGTTGGTAATAGTCCAGGGTCTTTAGCTTGCTCAGCAGCGTCCCAGCCTTTACCCTCCCGACGCCAGAAGCACTCTGGTTTGATAACGTGCAGACACGTTGCCAAATGTCCCTAGGAGGTTAAGATGTCCTTGTTCGTAAACTGTAGATCTACAGACTTGATTGGAATCAATTGAACTCTTTGCGGAGGCTTCCTAGGTGGTGTAGGTGTTCTGACGAGTTTGAAATAATACCTCAACATGGTTCTGATTTCCGTTAAACTGATGATGAGTGATGTTGAGCATCTGTTCATGTGTTGTTAGCCATCTATGTGTCTTTATTTTGGGGAAATCTTCATGTGTTTTGCCCTTTTTTAATTGGATCATTTGGGATTTTTTGGTGTTGAGCTGTGTAAGTTCTTTATATAATTTGGATTCTAACCCTTTATCGGATATGTCATTTGCAAATATCTTCTCCCATTCAGTTGGTTGTCATTTTGTTTTATTGCTTGTTTTCTTCAATGTTTAGAAGCTTTTTTATTGTGATGTTGTCCCAATAGTTTGATTTTGCTACTGTTTCCCTTGCCTGAGAAGGCATGTCTAGAAAAATGTTGCTGCAGTCTGTCACAGAAATTACCGCCTGTGCTCTCTTCTAGGATTCGTATGGTTTCAGGCCTCACATTTAGGTCCTGAATCCATTTTGAGTTCCTTTTTGTGAACGGTGTGAGAGAGTGGTCCAGTGTGATTCTTCTGCG
>PJEM01020746.1:0-12659 GCA_004023845.1 Helogale parvula
TGCTGCCGTGGGAGGGTTAAGTGCGCCGCCGTCGTCGCTAACCTTGCTTTTTTGGCCTTCGTAGTAAACGTTTACTGGGGAGGGGGCGCTTTTCCTCTTTATGAAATGATTGCGGGTGTGCTTAAAATAAATGAAGAAAACAGCTGAGGCATAAAAATAAAAGTAATAGGTGTTCCTGTTTGCGTTCATCAGGGTATTATAGCCCATGACCTTTGACCCGGCCACTCTCCATCCAACCACTGAGCCCATAAATATATGTGCCTAACACAGCCCAGTTTGCAATGACGCCACGGCTTGTAAAAGTGAAACGTGGCAAACAGTCCCCACGACTGACAATAGGGCATAGTTATCCAAATTAGGGCGTGGCATGCCGTGGGAACGCTCCGCCGCCGTTAAAGAGGATGAGACAGACCTGTGTTCACTGACGTGGAAAAATCGCTCTGTACTCGCTCCGTGGGAAAAGGAAAGTCACGTCACGTTGACTGTAGTGTGACTGCATAGAGGACATGAATGTGCACAAGTATGTCCGTGCATTGGACACCCTGGAAGTCTCTTCCAAACGATTGACAGTGACTTCCTCTTAGGAAGAAGTGGCAGGATGAGAGTTTAAGGAGGGGGGGGGGATTTCTGTTATTTGAGCCTTTTATAGGCTCAATATATTGTTATTTTGTTACTTTTTAAAGCCCCAGAAGATACCTTGTTAAATATTCTTTTAAAGGGGGACCCCTCCCCCTCTCCCCTGCCCAGCTCCCCTCCCCCCGTGGCTGCATAGTTGTTTAACCTGGTCTTTCCTGCTGGGCCATCGGGGTGGTTGCCACTTTTCACAGTTTTACAGGAAATTGGGATGAATACCCGCATTTGTTCGTCTCTGTGCCTCTGTGATGAGCTCTTTCTGCTTCTCCCAGTTCAATAGGGAAGAAATAAGGGAATGAGCACCTAGTTATTGTTTCTCTGCTTGTGTTCTTAGAAAAACATCTCAGAAGTGGAAATACTTGATCCAAAATACTGGTTTTGTTATAGTTCTTGATGCATTCTTGACAGGTTGCCCTGGAGGAATACACATCCCTGGGAATGGGTGCAAAGCCTTGCTTCCTAGAACACTTACAAACACCAGGCAGGATGGAAAATTAAAAATACCTATAGATGCAATTGAAAACAGACTCCCTCACATTCACGGAGTGATACTATTGTGCGGGGTTCCATTCTAAGTGTTTCATATTTACTTTTTGATTTGCTGTGTGCAACAATCCTCCTTTGCTCTTTGCTTTATTAGTAAACTGAGGCACAGGATGATGAAGTGACTTGGTCAATGGTCTTTTTAAAAAAATTATTTATTCATTCTTGGGAGAGAGAGAACAGGGGAAGAGCAGAGAGACAGGGAGGGAGAGAGAGAGAGAATCCCAAGTAGGTTCTGTACTTCCAGGGTGGAGCCCGACATGGGGCTCAAACACACGAACCGAGAGGTGATGACCTGAACCAAAATCAAAAGTCAGATGCTCAACTGACTGAGCCACCCAGGTGTTCCAGTGGTCTGACTTTTTAAATAAGAAGCCCGGAGCTGAAACTCTAAGTAGAGGTTCTGAGTTCATGCCCTGTCCAACATTAGTGTGTTAACTTTTTCTCTTCCTTCCTTCCTTTCTTTCTTCTTTCTTTCATTTTCTTTCTTTCTTTCTCTTTTTCTTTCTTTCTTTCTTTCTTTCTTTCTGCCTCTCTCTCTTTCTTTCTCTTTTTCTTTCTTTGGTTTGTTTTGTTTTGAGATTTAAGCAGCCTATACACTCAACATCGAGCTCAAACTCACATTCCAGAGATCAAGAGTCACATGTTCCCCCCAACGGAGCCAGCCAGGCGCCTGTGTACATGTAAGTCAGTGGGCGTGGCTGTGCTCCCATGGAACTTTATGTATGGATGCATGGGATGTTGAGTTTCATATAATTTTCAGGTACTGTCAAGTATTCTTCTTTTGATTTTTAAAAATCATTTTATTATTTTCTTTTGTTATTTTTTTAATGTTTATTTATTTTTGAGAGAGAGTGAGAGACAGAATGCGAGCAGGGAAGGAACAGAGGGAGAGAGGGAGACACAGAATCAGAAGCAGGCTCTGGGCTCTGAGCTGTCAGCACAGAACCCGATGTAAAGCTTGAACTCGCGAACCACAGTTTCCTGACCTAAGCCGAAGTCGAAGGGTTTAACAGACTGAGACACCCAGGCTCCCCTTAAACATCATTTTAAAGTTTATTGATTTTGAGAGAAAGAGAGAGAAAGAAAAAGAGAGTGTGAATGAGGGAGGATTCACAGAAGGAGAGGAGAGCTGGAGAGAGTCCCAAGCAGACTCCACACTGTCAGCACAGAGCCCGATATAGGGCTTGGTCTCACAAACCGTGAGATCATGACCTGAGCTGAAATCAAGAGTCGGTCGTTCAACGGACTGAGCCACCCAGGGACACCCCAATTTTTAAAACTCATTTTAAAGTGAAGAGGGGCACCTGGGTGGCTCAGTCGGTTAAGCATCTGACTTCAGCCCAGGTCATGATCGCACGGTTCATGAGTTGGAGCCCCATGTGGGATTCTCTGCTGTCAATATAGAGACTGCGCCAGATCCTCTGTCTCCCTCTCTCTCACCTTCCCTGCTCACATGCACACTCTCTCCCTCTTTCAAAAATAACAAAAAATAATTTAAAAAATAAAAATGATCTTAAGATGTCAAAATCATTCTTACCTTGCAGGCCGTACAAAGAAAAAGCATTGAGCCACATGCTTTGCCCACCCCTGTTTAGGGTTCCCCATATTAATAAAGATATGATACCCCTTGTCAGTTGTGTTGCAAATATTTTATTTTTATTTATTATTCTAACAAATATTTAAATATTTAATAATTTATTTTTAATTTTTAATGTTTTTAATGTCTTTTTAAAATTTTTTTTATTTTTATTTTTGAGAGACAGAGAGAGACAGTTTGAGCAGGGGAGATTCAGAGAAAGAGGGAGACACAGAATCTGAAGCAGGCTCCAGGCTCTGAGCTAGCTGTCACAACAGAGCCTGATGCAGGGCTCGAACCCACAGACCATGATCATGACCTGAGCCGAAGCCAGACGCTCAACCGACTGAGCCACCCAGGCACCCCTTAATTTCTTTTTGAGAGAGAGAGAGAGAGAGACAGAGCATGAGCAGAGGAGGGTCAGACAGAGAAGGAGTCACAGAATCTGAAGCAGGCTCCAGGCTCTGAGCGGTCAGCCCAGAGCCCGACGTGGGGCTCGAACCCACAACTATGAGATCATGACCCGAGCCGAATTCAGATGCCTAACCAACTGAACCACCCAGGTGCCCCAAACTTTTAATGTTTATTTTTAAGAGAAAATGAGACATAGCATGAGTGGGGGAGGGCCAGGGAGAAAGGGAGTCACAGATTTGGAAGCAGGCTTCAGGCTCTGAGCTGCCAGCACAGAGTCCGATGGGGGGCTTGAACTCACAGATCATGAGATTGTGTCCTGAGCCAAAGTCAGATCGTTAACCAACTGAGCCACCCAGGTGCCCCTATTTTGAGTTCTTTTTTTTTTAATTTTTTCATGCTTTTTTATTTATGTTTTGAGAGGCAGAGAGAGACAGCGTGAGCAGGGTCAGAGAGAGAGAGAGATACAGAATCCGAAACAGGCTCCAGGCTCTGAGCTAGCTGTCAACACAGAGCCTGATGCGGGGCTCAAATCCACGAACCGTGAGATCATGACCTGAGCCGAAGCCAGACCCTTAACCGACTGAGCCACCCTGGCGCCCCTTGAGTTATTTTTTAAATATGATGTGTAGTAAGAATCAAGGTTTATGTATTTTTATATATTTGCATATAGATGCATCATTGTTTCCATACAATTTGTCAAAAAGACTGTCATTTTCTCTTTGAGTTACCTTGACAGCTTTCTCAAGATCAACTGGTTATATATGTGTGGGTCTGTGTTTATGGGCCCTTTATTCCGTTGACATATATGTTTACCTCATACCTATAGCTTTATGTCTTGAGATCAGGTAACTTAAGTCCTGCAATTTCATTCTTTTTCTTTAAAAAAAATTTTTTTTAAGTTTATTTATTTTTAGAGAGAGAGAACAGGGGTGGGGCAGAGAGAGAGGAAGAGAGAATCCCAAGCAGACTCTAACTATCAATGCAGAACCCAACATGGGGCTTGAACCCACAAACCATGAGATCATGACCTGAGCTGAAGAGTCTGATGTTTAACTAACTGAGCCACCCAGGCGCCCCTCCTTTTTCAAATTGCTTAGGCTGTTCTAGGTCTTTTACAATTCTGCAATTTTAGAATCAGCTCAGTGACCTCTACAAAAACAAAAACAAAAACAAAACTGAAATTTTGATTGGGATTGCATTTAATTTATGGATTATTTTAGGAGAAATGACATGTTACCAGTATTGAATCTCCTAACCCATGAATGTAGTGTATTTCTATGTTTATTTTGGCTTTCTTTGATTTCTCTAAATAGTACTTTCTAGTTTCTAACATACGGGTCTTATGTTAAATTAATCTCTCAGTATTTCTTGGTTTTGATGCTACTGAAAATAGTAGTGATTTTTCAAATTTTCATTTTTCCAATTGTCTATTGGTAGTATATAGAGATAGAATTCATTTTATATACACAACTTTGCTAAACTCACAGTAGGTTTAGTAGCCTTCTTGTCTATTCCTTATGATTTTCTATGTCGATGATTGTATTTTACTTGTTTTCTTTCTTTCCATTTATATAGATTATCATGTTTAACTTTTCTTTCCAATCTGCGCTTTGTTATTTCTTTTCTTGCCGTATTACACTGGCTATGGCCGCCAACGCAACGCTGAACAGAGGCCGTAAGAACTGACACCTTTACCTTGTTTCCCCTTTTGGGGAAAAACATCCCAGCATTTGCTAATAAGTATATTGTTTTAGCTCTAAGTTTTCATTGGTGCTTTTTAGTACATAGAGGAAATCTCCTTTTATTCCTAGTTTGCTGAGAGGTTCTTTCAATAGCATGAATCAGCTTTGACTTTTGTCAGATGGGTTTTCTACATCTATTAAGATGAAGATTCTCATCTGATTTTCTTTTCTAATCTCTTGGTGTGGCAAATTAGAGTGATTTGATTTTCAAATGCTGAGTCAGCCTTGCATTCCTTAAATAAACCACCACGTGATCATGATGTGTTTCCCTTTTTATAAATTGCTGGGCTCCTTCTGCTAATATTTTGTTAAGGATTGTTTGTGTCCACAGTCACGAAACATATCGGTCTGCAGTTTTCTTTTCTTTTCTTTCTTTTTTTTTTTTTTTTAAGTAGGCTCCACACCCAGTGTGGACCCAGTGTGGGGCTTGAGCTCACGACGCTAAGATCAAGACCTGAGCCACCCAGGCACCCCCTTTTCTTGTTTTCTTTTGTTGTAATGTCCTTATCTGGTTATGGTGTAGGAATAATACTACCCTTGTAGAATGAATTGAGAAATGTGCCTTCCTACTTTCTGGAAGAATTTGTGTAGAATCAGTATTAGGTCTTTTTATATTTTTGTAGAATTCACCAATGAAGATCTCTAGGCATGAAGTTTCCTTTGTGGGAAGGCTTTTTTTTTTTTTTAAGTTTATTTTGAGAGAGAGAGAGAAAGAGAGAACATGAGCAGGAGAGGGGCAGAGAGAGAAGGAGAGAATTCTAAGCAGGCTCTGCACTGTCAGAGAGGAGCCTGATATAGGGTTTGATCTCATGGTTCCTGAGATCTTGACCTGAGCTGAAATCAAGAGTCAAACACTTAACTGACTGAACCACCCAGGCGCCTCTTCTTTGTGGGAAGGTTTTTAATCATGAATTTTATGTATGAATGTATGTATGTATGTATGTATTTAAAAATCGCTCTTCTAACCATCTTTATTATTTTTTAATCTTTATTTATTTATATTGATGGGGAGGGGGGACAGAGAGGGAGAGAGAGAATCCCAAGCAGGCTCCACTCTGTCAGTGCAGAGCCGGAAGCAGGGCTAGAACTCACGAACCATGAGATCATGACCTGAACGGAAACCAAGGGTTGGACACTTAACCAACTGAGCCACCCAGGCACCCCTCAAATTCCACATATAAATAGAGGACTATTTAGATTATCCATTTCTTCCTAAGTAAGTGTTTGCATTTCAAGGAATTTGTCTATGCCATGTAAGGTCTCAGATTTATTGACATAAGGTTGTTCATAAATTTCCCTCATTATCCTCGTAATGCCTGAGGACCCACAGCGATCTCCCGTCTTTTACTCCACTATGTAAGTGCTTTGCAAGGCTCTGGTTCTGTCACATATCCTATTGTCCTGTTGGCCAAAATAAGGCACAGGGCTAAGCCCTGACTCAGTGTGGGCAGAGCCCCCCTGAAGGGGCGGAGACAAACAGATGCCAGCGAAGCGGGAGCCACTTCTTCCGCTGTGTGCCACGCGCGAACCTCCTTGTGGGAAGGTTCTGGCCCTAAGCAGCGGACTTGTTCCTGGGACTTGCTTAGCAATTCCAGGTGGCCAGTTTCAGTTACATACGTTCAACAAGAGTGTTGAGCATTCACTCAGACCCCCTCGTTGTATGGACAACCTGTCTACAACGCATCCTACATCTTTCTCTTCCAGAGCCCTCACCGCAGCTGTAATTAAATAATTGTGTCTTTAGCTGCCCCGTGTCTTGTGTTCCCTCTGGAACATGAGCTCCCTGAGGAGAGAGACTGTGTCTGTCTTCATCCAGGTTGAACCCCCAGCTCCTGGCACGTAGGAGATTGCTCTATTGATTCATGTATCTGAAATGAAAACCTGTCATCTACAAGTTATGCCACACATTGGCCATTGGCTTGATATCTAGGATACATATCATTTGGTAGGGACGTTGAGACATGAGTGGGGGGGTGGTCAGTGACACAGACTCTACAAACAGGAAGTGAGGACCTCCTGCATTCCTGATTCTGCTGGAAGAATAGGTCTGGGGCCACCAGAGCCTAAAGGGGCCACTTCTCTCAGGAGTGAGCTCCCTTCCCATGGAAAGAATCAAAGGTGGGCTGCGCAAGAGGAGACTCAGAGGTGCTGAAGAGGGGGCTTGTCTTAGCTCGGGGGAAGGTCCGCAGCGGCCAGTCGTCTCCCACACCCTGCAGCTCCACGGCAGGGATTGAGTTGGAGGGAAAGACAGGATGTAGGAAAGGAGCACAGAGGGAGGACTCCCAGAGGTGGGAGGATGGGGTCGTGGGGAGGAGCAGCTTCTCGGAGCAGCGGAGGACGGCATGGAGGGCGGCATGGAGGGCGGGTGGAGACGCAGAGGGCCCTGCTTCAGAGGGAAGACTTTAGGTGAAGTCTCCCCCTCCTCCCCATCTTCTTGGACCCCTCCCTGCACCTCCCCCACACACGCCCTTGAAACTGCTTTCCTCAAGGCCATTGCTGGGCACTGTGGTCCTGGTATCTACTGAGTGCTCAGTTATCTCGCAGACGCTCCGGCAGGCCCCGAACACTGGGGAGCACCCCCACCTTCTAGAAACCCCCACCCTCTGTGTTTTCCCTCTCCAGGTTCTGTCCTCAGCCTGGGTCTCATTTTTCCAGGGGACTTCCATTTCTGCCTTCCCCACGGGCATCCCTGGTCCTGGCCGTGGTGACTCTTGAGGGGCTCCTGAGCCCCAAGGTCTTGGCAGACCGCGGCGTCACGGGACCCGAAGTCTATATGTGACTTGTTTTTTTCCAGTGTGGCCTTTTCCTGTGCCCTCAGGGTTGGCAAGGACCAGAGGGGCACAGCAGTGAGTTAGAGGATGACATAGAATCTTCATCTGGGCTGAGTCCTCACAGGCTTCACCCGCGTCAGAAGAGCAGCCAGAGCCCCCTTCTCTCTCCACTTCACCCTCCACCCTCCATCCCCTGCAATCGCGGAGGTCTTCATGCTTTATATGTGCAAAGCGATTGCCTCGCTCTGTCTGCCCAAAGACCTCCTCCCAGAAGAGGGGAAAAAAAGAGATGAAGTGGACAGAAAAATTCTTCCCATCAAGGACATGTGAAACCTAGAAGGCATTTTTGAGATAGTCTGTCTCCCTTGACCTACATCAATACGGACCACGTGCATGAATGTGTGTGCGCGTGCGCAGATACTCGTGTTCACAAGTGCAGTCCATCCCACGTGTTTGTAAGCGTCCAAGCATGGTTTTGCGGGTGTTTGTCTGGCATGTGTCCATGTGTCCCATTCTGTGTCTGTGTGTGTATTACAGACTATATTAAATATCAGTTTGGCGGGGGTGGGGTGGGGCGCCTGGGTGGCTCCGTCGATTAAGCAACCAACTCTTGATTTCGGCTCAGGTCACGATCTCGCGGTTTGTGAGTCTGAGCCCCACATCAGTCCCCTCACACTGACAGTCCCCACACACTGCTCGGGACTCTCTCTCTCCCTCTCTCTCTCTGCCCCTCCCCCGCTCGTGCTGTCTCTGTCTCTCCCACAATAAAGAAATAAACTAAAAAAGTAATTAATTAAAAATAAAAATCGTGTAAAAAAACCAGCTTGAAGTTCAGGGCAAAGCTGAGCAGAAAGGACGGAGTTCCCATATACCCCTGGCGTCACACAGCACAGCCTCCCTTACCGTCAGCACGAACGTCATTGACACAACATCGTCACTCAGAGTCCAAAGCCAGGGTCCACTCCTGGTGTCGTGCATTCTGTGGGTTTTGACAAGTGTGTCATGACACGTAATCACAACTGGAGTCGCCTACGGAGCATTTTCATTGCCCTGAAACTCCCCTGAGCTCCAGCCCATCACCCCTCCCGCCCCCACGACCCGGTGGCAATCCCCGGTCCTTTTAGAGCGTCCTCGGTTTCACCTCTTCCAGAATGCCCTAGAGTTGGGATCGTGCCATCTGGAGCCTTCTCAGATCAGCGTCCACTCAGTCCTAAGCATTGAAGACTCCTCCATGGCTTTTGGTAGTTTGAAAGTTCCTTCTCTGCAAGAACTGAATGATACTGCAGACTCCGACTAGACCACAGTTTACGCGTCTCGGAGCCTCCCGGGTCCCCCTGCATTTTTGTGTAAGAGGGAAGGGGCTGGGAAGGAGGGCAGAAGTTCATGAACTTGTACACATCATGATGAGTGATGCCGCAGGTGCCTCATCAAACGTCCGGGATTCCCCTCATGGCATGTCGGAAGAGCGGCCATGATTGCTGCAGGGGTGCAGGTGGAGGGAGCGGTGGAGAGAGACGGGGGCTCTGGCTGCTCTTCCGACATGGCCTCCCGGGGAATCCTGTGCATTTGATCAGGCTCGTGGGGCATCACTCAGCACGATACGGACAAGCTCGTGAACTTCCACTCTCTCTCAAGGCCCTATGGGACCTGAAACTCCACCTGTGAGACATGAAACTCATCACCTCCCCTCCCGCGCCCAGCCCGGCCAGCATCTCACGTTCCCATCTCGGCACATGACACCACCGGCTACCAGTTGCGAAAGGCGGTCACAATCTGTGCATCTTCCCAGCCAAGCCCCTCCCTCCCTCCCTTCCCTTCCTGCCCCCATAGATTGGTCACCTCTCTCTGCCAAACACATTCTGTACCTTTCGGTTCTCTCCGGCCCCAAGGCCACACCCTAGGATGGGCCTTGTGAGCAAAGCTTCCACAGACCTCCCGGCCTCTCAAGGGCTGATTTGGAGATACCGGGCCCCTCCAGGCAGCCCTG
Organism: Helogale parvula; assembly: GCA_004023845.1. Classification (NCBI taxonomy): domain Eukaryota; kingdom Metazoa; phylum Chordata; class Mammalia; order Carnivora; family Herpestidae; genus Helogale; species Helogale parvula. Next base: position 9,670 of record PJEM01020746.1, read on the forward strand.
AAACTCACAAACACGCATGGGGCTTTCTGGACCACGTTTCCAGATTTGCTCTCGTGGCCTGCATATGTGTGCGCACGTGTGTGGGTCTTGATGGGAAGGTGATGTGACCTGCTGGGGCACACTGGGCAGTGTCTGGAGACACGGTTACTTGTCACAGTTGGAGGGGGGGCCTGCTGGTGACACCTAGTGTGGAGAGGGCTGGGATGCTGCTAATCACCCTGCAATGCACAGGCACCACTACCCCCAGAATGATCTGTCCCCAGAAACCAACAGAGCTGAGGATGGGAGCCCCTGTTCTAGGACCACTCAAAGGCTGCCACAGACCAGGACGGCCCCGAGCTGCTGACCCGCTGTCCAGATGGGAAACTATAGAAAACAATAAGAGTAGAAAAACTTTATTGTAACTTGAGAGAGTAATTTGGGGCTCCTATTTTGCATGTCTTTTAAAGTTTTTTTTTTAATGTTTTTTATTTAGGGGCGCCTGGGTGGCTCAGTCGGTTGAGCCTCCGACTTCAGCTCAGGTCAGATCTCACATTCGTGGGTCCTAGCCCCACTTCGGGCTCTGAGCTGTCAGCCCAGAGCCCGACACGCGGCTCGAGCTCACAAACAGCAAGATCATGACCTGAGCCGAAGTCGGGCACTTAACCGACTGAGCCCCCCAGGCGCCCCTAAACTTTTTAAAATCAAGTTTTAGAACAGCTTTAAATGCACAGAAAAATTAAGCAAATAGTTTCCGTATTTGCGCCCTCCCCCAGCACACACACATATATGCTGTTTCCCTTTCTAGTAACATCTCAGACTAGCAGGGGACGTTTGTTACAATTCGTGAGTGAATCTGGATACATTAGCATTAAGGAAAGCACAGGCTTTATTCAGATTTCTCCAGCTTTTACCCCAATGTCCTTTTTTTGGGATCCAGGATCCCACGTGAGACTGGGTTGGCTCGTCACCTTAGGCTCTTCCTGGCGGGGCTGGTCCTGAGCTTTCCTTGTCTCTGATGACCTTGTCAGTCCTGAGGAGTATCAGTCAGGGGTGTAGACGGTGCCTCTCTATTGGAATTTTTCTGATCTTTTCCTCCCGGTCAGCCTAGGGTTATGTATGGGTTTGCGGGGGGAAGATCACAGAAGCAAAGTCCCACTTTTGTTGCATTCTATCAGGAGAGGACACACTAGCCACCTAATTATGACCGTTGATGGTGGCCCTGATCACCCAGTCAGCAGGTGACATGTGTGTTGATCACGAGACCTCTCTGCGGTAAAGTTACTCTTTTCTCCTCTGTTTTCACAACGTATTTCTTGCAAAAACATCGGCTGAACCTCTCCCAGAGGATGCCGTGTGTCCGTGGACGACTGGAATTCTTCTGCACGTCAGGTTTGCCTCTTGTCCTTCATCCCTTCATGTATTTGATCATTTATTTGTATCGGTGCAAATTCGTGGGTATTTGCTTTATTCTTGGGGTTATCTTTCTTTCAGCGGGGCTCCTGTGGCCTTTGATGCGCTCAATCCTTGCCGGCCGTTCCTTGCTTTCTGGCACATGCATGTGTTTTTCTTAAGTTTTTTTTTATGTTTTATTTTTTGAGAGAGAGAGAGAGAGAGAAACAGTGCGAGTAGGGGAGGGACAGAGAGAAAGGGAGAGACAGAATCTGAAGACAGCCTCCAGGCTCTGAGCAAGCTATAAGCACAGAGCCTGATCTGGGGCTCAAACCCATGAACTGTGAGATCCTGACCTGAGCCTAAGTCGGAGGCTCAACCAACTGAGCCCCCCAGGCGCCCCGTGCATGCATGTGTTTTCCAACTTCATTTTTCTACAAATTAATGTCCATTGCATTTTATGGATTGGGGGGAGGGGGAAGTGGTTCTTCACTGGAGAGAATTTGAGAAGCACTTCAAGACCTTCCAGAAGCTTTCCCTGCACGTCCCCTGTGTGACCTTCCCTGAGCATGCCAGGTTTGCACCTGCCCCAGGGCTCTTGCATTTCTCTGTGCTTGGAATGCTTTCCTACAACTGTTCCTTTTTTTTTTTTTTTAATGTTTGTTTATTTTTGAGAGTGACGGGAGGAGCAGAGAGAGGGAGACAGAAAATCCGAAGCACTGACAGCAGAGAGCCTGATGCGAGGCTCCAACTCAGGTCAGAGGCTTAACCCATTGGGGGTGCCCGGGTGGCTCAGCCGGTTAAGCGTCTGGCTTCGGCTCAGGTCATGATCTCATGGTTCGTGGGTTCGAGCCCTGTGTCGGGCTCTGTGCTGACCGTTCAGAGCCTGGAGCCTGTTTCAGATTCTGTGTCTCCCTCTCTCTCTGACCCTCCCCTGCTTGTGCTGTCTCTCTCTGTCTCTCAAAAATAAATAAAAAACAGAGGCACCTGGGTGGCTTGGTCAGTTAAGCAGCCGAGTTGGGTCCAGGTCATGATATCATGGTTCATGAGTTCTAGCCCCATGTCAGGCTCTGTGCTGACAGCTCAGAGCCTGGAGACTCCTTGCGATTCTGTGTCTCCCTCTCTGTGCCTCCCCTGTGTGCTCTCTCTCTCTCTCTCTCTGTCAAAAATAAATAAACATTTAAAAAATTAAAAATAAATAAATAAATAAATAAATAAAAAACAGAAAAAAAAAGTTTAACTGACTGAGCCACCCCCGTTGTACAACTATTTCTTTTCATTCTTCCGATCTCTGCCCATCCCCCCATCACAGAGCGGCCTCCCAGTCCCAAGCTGAAGCAGCCCCCACCCCCGCCGTCTCCAGCACTCTTGCTTCGTTTATTATTGCCCCAGTATCTTGTCCCCTGTTGAAGTCATCTCTTTGGCGTGTTAACAATCGCTTCTAAATGCAAGTGTCAGGGGACACCTGGGTGGCTCTGTCGGTTAAGCGGCCGACTTCAGCTCAGCTTAGGAGCTCACGGTTCGTGAGTTTTAGGCCCGAGTCGGGCTCTGTGCTGACAGCTTGGAGCCTGGAGCCTGGAGCCTGTTTCGGATTCTGTGTGTGTCTCTCTCTCTCTCTG
>PJEM01020747.1:0-12768 GCA_004023845.1 Helogale parvula
GGCTCTTGTGCTCTGATTGGCACGTGTGGTGGGGATATGGGTCTCCCCACATTCAATTCCAGAAGCTCTGACTTGCGCATGGGGGGGGGGCTCACCTCTACACAGCAAAAGGCGAGACTTCCGGAAATAGTCCAAAAGGAGGTAAATAATTAAAGAGGTCACCTTCAAGCGTTACCGATTAGCAACATTGACTTTGAGTCCCCCGTGATGGTGAAGACCAACAACAAAATTAATCAGGTGACATCCAAATGTCCATGGGTAAGACAGACCTCAGGGACGTCTGACCTGTGAATCTGCAAACTCCCATTGGTTTAGGGATTGGCAAAGGTTTGAGCTAAATGTTTTTTTAATGCAATTTACACACACACACACAGAGGCTCAGATTCTTACCTATGAATTGTAATAGCGGAGCTGGCGCCCTGATGTCTCACTATGGTGGACATTAGTCATGTCTGTCAATTCCAGCCTCCAGCCTCTGTTCTCATTTCTATGAGGCTGCACCCTCTGTGGCCCCCTTAGCAGAGCGGAAAGGTGGCGATTCTCTCTCTACCCACCCCTCACCTTGGCAGCCAAGGTGCAGGGTGCAGGACCCACCCTCAGGCGGTCACAAATTCCTCAAAAGTCCTTGCTTTTTCAGCAAGTGTCAAGACCGAAGGAATTTTTAGAGTTCACTTGCACTGACAACTTAAAACCTGAAAGACTCTGATTTCTGTAAACTCCCCAAGCTGACTGTGCACCATCAGCCTCGACATCCCTTTGTGTGTGTGTGTGTGTGTGTGTGTGTGTGTGTGTGTGTGTAAAGATCTTCCTGCCATCCCCATGTATGTATTTAATCTTCTTGCCGAGTGCATCCATGGACTAGAAGTTTGTAGTTTTCTATTGATCTTTTTCACCCTTGTAAGTTTCCAGCCTGGGTAAAGCCACTCCCAGTGTGTTGTTCGACTGTGCTCACTGTGTCCTCGGAGTCTGGACTTGAAGAAATGCGGCGCGGACCTCAGGCACCTTTGGTGCACGCTGCTCTCCCATTAACCATCGGAGCGTAACAAGGGACAGTGTGACCTTTCTTACCGTTTTATTGGTGTCGAGACTATTTTTTGTGCTTACTGTGAGTTTCAGGTGTTTCCTCGCCAACGTGCGTGTTTGTGATCCGCCACGTGAGTGGTTGTTCAATGTTGCCCCTAAAACCAAACCTCCCGCTTCTCAAGGTTTTCTGGAAGAGTTTCCGGAGCAATGCAAGCAGTTGTGCAAAACTGTTACCATTTGAAGCCAGTTATCTGTGAATCAAGGCACGCCTGGTGCACCGAGAATCCTGAGTGAAAACTCGCAGGGGAATTGGACTTGCTGGCCGAGAGAAGCCGGCGGCTGGCCTTTGTAAACCCCCATTTTCGAAAGTGGGTTCAGTGACAACTCTTCATTGTTTTCTGTGGTTCTTGCTCTGTTGTACAAATAGGAACTTATAAAATAAACGTATGCTAATACAAACACAGGAAGCTCTTGGCTATGTTGGGAGAATGCATGGTAGATCTAATCTGGAAAAACAATCGAGCTGCCAAAACACCATTTTTAAGAAATTTATTTTGAGAGAAAGAGGGAGTGTTCGAGTAGAGGCAGAGAGAGAGGGAGAGAACGAACACCAAGCAGGCTCTGCATGCCCCATGCAGGGTTCGATCTCACAGTGAGATCTCATTTTGTAATGAGATCATGACCTGAGCCAAAAATCAAGGGTCAGACTCTTAACTGACTGGACCAGCCACCTCCCTCTAAAAAAGCATTTTGAAAATCACGTCCGTGGGTTGCCTGATGTTTCCCAGGGCTGTATTGTTTTCTTACTGGGAGTCGATCCTATCTCAAGGCCAATAGAACACAAAAGCACACCATGTGCTCCCCTGCCAGCAGCTCCCGGCGGCTGAGGGAAGAGGAGAAGTGGACTAAAACACTGGAGTAAGAACAAGGGCCATGCTGTGTTCTGGGCGCTGTGCCCAGTTTTCAGTACTCATTAGTTCACTGGATTTTCCCAACCCCCAATGGCGCTATAGATCCACAACCCCGTATCCAAAACCCTGGGGCCAGACGTCCTTCAGAATTCAGAGAGTCTGGGATTTCAGAAAGGTGATACAGTGTCTGTATCTTACATTGTGTAATTCACCTCCTGGACGGCTTTGGGCACTTCCCCTAACCACGCCCATTAGTAATCTGTGTCATTTTTAATATTACTCCTTACAGTGGCAACCAAGTGCCAGGGAGAGAGATCTGGGCCCTGTTTTGCTTCCCCCATTCTTTTTGAATTTTCCATGTCTTTTAAACAAGTGATCAACGTGGGAGTTCTAATTATCCGTTTGTTCCTGCTCCCCTGCCAGAGATCTGGGTAATCTAAAATACCCACAGCGGAACTGCTCAGGGTTGGCATTTAAAAAAATTTTTTTAATGTTTATTTATTTTTGAGAGAGAGAGAGTCTGAGGGGGAGGGGCAGAGAGAGAGGAAGACCCAGAATCTGAAGCAGGCTCCAGACTCTGAACTGTTTGCACAGAGCCCAAAGTGGGGCAGGGACCCCCCAACGTGAGATCATGACCTGAGCCTAAGTTGGGTACTTAGCAGACTGAGCCACCCAGGCGCCCTAGGGTTGGCAATTTTTTTTTATTTTTGTAATGTTTATTTATTTTTGAGAGATAGAGCATAAGCAGGGGAGGGGCAGAGAGAGAGGGAGGTACAGAATCTGAAGCAGGCTCCAGGCTCTGAGCTGTGAGCACAGAGCCCAACTCGGGGCTCGAACGCACGAACGTGAGATCATGACCTGAGCTGAAGTAGGCCGCTTAACCGACTGAGCCACCCAGGCGCCCCAGGGTGGCGATTTTTGTAAGAATGTTGACTATTTACGGTTTTCATTTCTAGGATAACCCTCCTCGCACCCCCCCTCCCCCAACGCAAACATTTTACTAATTACGGAAACCAAATGTCTCATCTGCGAGGTCATTCCGCTTGGAAGTCTTGACTTTTCGGACTTGGATTCTTAAACCAGTATTTCTCAGTCGGGTAGCCTAGGGATTCTTAGTTTCGTGGCTTTTCAGGGAAGCTGACTGGGGGATCCGGCCTAGAGAAAGGAGAAGCCGCCTAGAAAAGGCGCTGCCCTGCCCCCCGCCCTCCCGTCCCAGAGCAGACCCGCGGTGCGAGCGCGTCTCCTCGTTGCCAGGGAGACCCGGGGGGGGGGGGCGGTGACTCCAAACCGAGAACCTGGGACGGCGGGGCGGTGGAGGGGCCGGGCAAGGGCTGTGCGCTCAGGCGAGGATGGAGCTCGCGGGAGGGAGAAAATCCAGCAAAGCCCTAACGACCTGGTCTGCAAAGGCAACAACACCACCAGTGAGCCAGTAAGAGTGCCAAGGCCTCGCGGAGACCTTCACCAACCTCCACCTGCCAAGCATCTTCCTTCCCTCCCTTTCTCCCTTCCCTTCCCCTTCCCTCTTTCTCTACACATCTGCCTGGTTCCTTCAAGAATTAAATACAGGGGCGCCTGGGTGGCTCAGTCGGTTGAGCGTCCGGCTTCAGATCAAGTCATGATCTCATGGTTCCTAGGTTCGGTTCGTAGGTTCGAGCCCTGCGTCGGGCTCTGTGCTGACAGCTCAGAGCCTGGACCCTGCTTCAGATTCTATGGCTCCCTCTCTCTCTGACTCTCCCCTGCTCTCACTGTCTCTGTCTCTCAAAAATAAAAATAAATAAATAAATAGATAAAAAGAATTAAATACAATCCCATGGCAGGAGTTAAATAAAATTAAATGTATTCATGGGGGCGCTTGGGTGGCTCCATCAGTTAGGCAGCCGATTCTTGATTTCGGCTCAGATCCTGATTTCACAGTGCCTGGGTTTGAGCCCCACATTGGGCCCTGTGCTCACAGCTCCCAGCCTTCTTCGGATCCCATTTCCTTCTCTCTGCCCCTCCCCCGCTGTCTCTCTCTCTCAAAAAAAAAAATGTTAAAAATTTTTTAATTACATGTGTTCGCTTTTACACTTTGTATTTAAGTCATTATTTCACAGGTTTTTTTTTTATTGTTGCTGAAATTTTTCTTTTTAAACAGATTGGATATTTCATTTTACTTGGTTTACTTTGTAACCCAGTGAATGCATTCTTTTTTCTTAAAATTTTTAATGTTTATTTTTGAGAGAGAGAGAGACAGAGTGCAAATGGGGGATGGTGAGAGAGAGCAGGAAACACAGAATCCCAAGCAGGCTCCAGGCTCTGAGCTGTCAGCACCGAGCCCGACATCTCACCAAGATTATGACCTGAGCAGAAGTCAGATCTTAACCAACTGAGTCACCCAGGTGCCCCTATGAATGCAATTCCGTGCACTGAAAAACTTTATCTTGAAAAGGGACCCATAGCACGCAGAAAGGGTTAAGGATTCCTGAGATACAGCCACTCCTATATTTGGCAGGGGGAGGGGAGTATAGAATGGCCTCTCAAAAAAAAAAAAAAGGTGGCCCGTGAGCAGAGGGAAATTGCCAAAAGAAGGTGGGGCCATAACATTCTGGGCATTGGGAACAGCAAGTGCAAAGGCCCGGAGGTAGAACTGGAATGACGTCTTTGATGAACACCGAAGAGGCAGGTGTGACTGGAGTGGATGGAGTCCGTGAGGAGGTGGGGAAAAGAAACATGGAGGAGGTGTGCTAGGGCCTTGTGGACGGTGGTGAGGACTTTGATTTTAGTCTGAGTAAGATGGAGGAGTTTTGAAAGACTAGAGACAGCTCTGCCTTAAGTTCTCAACAGATGCCTACAGCTGCCAGGTTGGGGTGGATTGCAGGCGGTGAGGGGGAAACAGGAAGCTGTTTGCAACAGTCCACCTGACCTTGCAGCTCTGAGGATTCATCCTGGGCCCATTCAGCCTGCAGCAGGCTGCCTGCTTCCAAGGAAACTCTCCACGCCAGCTGTTCCCGACGCTGCCGTGGTGAGTACTGTCACTCAGCTAGCTGCCCCAGAGTTCCCTGGGAGGCTTTGCACATCCTGGCCCCACATTCCAGGGATCCTGACCCACTATGTCTCCGGCCGAGTCTGAGGACCTTTGATTTAATTTACTTCGTTAACATTTTTGACAGCTAAAAATCCAAGCAATAATCCAAGCAAGAAGATACAGAGTGAAAAATGCATGTCTCTGCCACCTCTGGGGATCCCCAGGCTCCCTCCCCAGAAACAGTCACTGTTGGCAGTGGGTTTTTTTTTTTATGTTTGTTTATTTTTGAGAGAGAAAGGGAAAGGGTGAGAGAGAAAGAAGAGGGGCAGAGAGAGAGGGAGACACAGAACTAGAAGCAGGCTCCTGGCTCTGAGCCATCAGCACAGAGCCCAAGGCGGGGCTCGAACTCCCGAACTGTGAGATAATGACCTGAGCCAAAGTCAGAAGCCCAACTGACTGAGCCACCCAGGCGCCCCCAGCAGTTTGCACCTGTGAACAGTACATGTAAACCCCTAGGCCTTTTGGTCCACCTTCAGGCATTCACACACACACACGTCAGACTGTTTCAGAGTCAAAGCTAGGCTCCATCACTTTCCATGGTGGGACCTTGAGGAAATAAGTGATCTTTCCTCCTCAGCTGTAAAATGAGAATCATCGTCATACTACATCATGTTATTGTAAGGCTGTCATGAGTTAATTCGTACAAAGTACCTACAATTGCACCTAGGACATGCGAGGGTGCTCGTACAGCCTGATTATCCGTCTTCGCACTAGGTACTTCCTTTTACATGGCTGCATAGTATTCCACCAGGAGAACCATACAACTGAGCCAGTCCCTCCTGATGGACACTTAGATCCATTCATTCACGAACATCCTTATTGAGCACCTACTGTGTGCGGAGTCCCACGCTAGAGGCTGGTGCAATAAGGCCCTGGTACCAATTTCTCCACCAACACGCATGGTTACACAGGTAAGGACTGCAGGTACCAAAAGTCACAATATGCGAAATTGTAACATCCACAACCAGTGGCCTTCAAAAGGACTGCCCTGTTAGCGCACCCACCTTCCAGGGCTTGGCTGGAACCCGCACGTTTAGAATAGCAGGTTTGGGGAAAACGGCCTTTCTCGGGAAAGGTGCTGACGTGGGCCATGGGCGGGCGTTGGACTGGGGAGCGTCGGGCCCCAGTGAGGCCCGCAGCGCGGCCACACCCCTGTGCGGGAGGGGAGTGAGGGTGCCCGGGAGGGAGTGGACAGCCCCCCTGTCAGTCTTCCCAAGTCGGGGAATGTAAGATGAGAAGGGGGAATGTGGGCCTCACCCTAGGAGAGGAGAGCGAGGAGGAACTTCCTGCCCGTGCGCGCTCGGCTCCTCCGACTGGGAGGCTGTAGGCGCGTCAAGGTCAGCCTGCAGGGGGGCGGCTGCCGGCCTGGGGGCGGGAGACCCCGCGGGGGGGGGGAGGGGGGGCGCTGGGCTGCGGCCTCCGGGCGCCTCGGCCATATTGAATAGCCACGGCCAAAGTCGTCTTTGTCTGCGAAGTCCTCTCCCAAGCTGCAGGCGAGTCCCCGAGGCAGGAAGAGCCGCGGGGTAGCCCGTGCGCCCCAACTTGGAGCCGGGATACGGGCGTTTGCGGCTGGCGGTGGGCTTTGAGCCCCAGGACTGACCTCGCCCCCGGCTCACGTAAGCATCCCGAGGGGGTTGATTCCCGCCAGTCCTTGGTGGGGAGCCGGACCTGGCCAAGGCTGGACTTGGTTACCCGCGGCAGAGAAGTTGGCAGGGGTTGGCTCACCCTTTTGGCTGGAGAGGTGAGACCCCTCTGGGCAGGTCGGCTGAGCCCCTCAAGACCCAGGCCTCCTGGTAGCTTGGGGTCACTGCCCCCACCCCAGCTTTCACCCTGGAGATCTTAAAGACCCTGGAGAAAAGCCACGTGGGGGGCTGGTTCCCCTGGGGCTTCCTCCCGTCCCCCGACTGTCTGATCCTTTGGAGCATCCCGGATGTCTGCAAAGATGTGGATCTGGACGACCTCGTGGAAGCCCTGAAACCCGTGGGGACCTTCAAGAAGATCGGCAAGGTGTACCGCAGGGAGGAGGACTCCACGGTGGGGATGCTGCAGATCGGGGAGGACGTGGACTACCTGCTCATCCCCCGGGAGGTCAGGCTGGCCGGGGGCGTGTGGAGGGCCATCTCCAAGCCGGCCACCAAGGAGGCGGAATTTCGCGAGCGGCTGACCCAGTTTCTGGAGGAAGAAGGCCGCACGCTGGAGGACGTGGCCCGCATCATCGAGAAGAGCACCCCACACCCGCCCCAGCCCCCCAAAAAGCCCAAGGAGCCCCGAGTGAGAAGGAGAGTCCAGCAGATGGTGAGCCCTCCCCCGCGGCTGGTGGTGGGCACCTACGACAGCAGCAACGCCAGCGACAGCGAGCTCAGTGACTTCGAGGCCTCCGGAGACAAGGGCCACAAGGGTCGCCAAGGCCCGGGGCGCAGCAGGAGGGTGCGCAAAATGCCCGTCAGTTACCTGGGCAGCAAATTTCTGGGGAGCGACCTGGAGAGCGAGGACGACGAGGAAGTGGTGGACGCCTTCCTGCGGCGAGGGGAGCAGAAGCCCAGCGCGCCCCCCGCCCGCCGCCGCGTGAACCTGCCGGTGCCCATGTTTGAGAACAGCCCCAGGCCGCAGCTGTCCAAGGCGGACAGGTGGCGAGAGTACGTCAGCCAGGTGTCCTGGGGGAGGCTGAAGCGGAGGGTGAAGGGGTGGGTGCCGAGGTCCGGCCCCGAGGGGGGCGAGGCCCCGCAGGCCTCCTCCCGGGTGGAGAGGGATGGGACCTGGGAGCCAGGCAGAGCCAGCGGCGGGGAGAACGTGGGGGGCGCAGGAGGCGGCCGGGTGCCCGCGACTCCCCGGAGAAGATGGAGGCCCAAAATCAACTGGGCCCCTTTCCACCGCCGCAGGCGGGAAGAAGCAACATCCACAGCTCAGGTGGCAGAGGCTGCGGACGATCGGAGGGAGGAGGCTGTAGATGATCAGAGAGCGGAGGCTGCAGATGATCAGAGAGCGGAGGCTGCAGATGATCAGAGAGCGGAGGCTGCAGGTGATCAGAGGGCAGAGGCTGCAGGTGATCAGAGAGCGGAGGCTGCAGATGATCAGAGGGCAGAGGCTGCAGGTGATCAGAGAGCGGAGGCTGCAGGTAATCAGAGGGCAGAGGCCATCCCTGTCCAGGGGGCAGAGGCTGAGGCTAATCAGAGGGAAGGGGCTGCAGATAATCAGAGAGCAGAGGCCCCTGTCGCCCAGGAGGCTGAAGCCTCAGGTGCCCTGGTGGCCACAGGGGCAACCCAGGGAGCTAGGGCCCGGAAACAGGTCAAGACAGTGAGGTTCCAGACCCCTGGACGCTTTGCGTGGTTTCGCAGGCGCCAGAGAGCCTTCTGGCACACCCCCCGGTTGCCAACCCTGCCCAAGAGAGTCCCCAGGGCAGGCGAGGCCAGGAGCCTTAGGGTGCTGAGGGCAGAGGCCAGAGCGGAAGCAGAGCAGGGGGACCGAGAAGACCAGCTGTGAGGCAACAGCGGGCAGGGGTAGCCCTGTTCGGCCCCTCAGGGCGTGGTCCTCCCTCCCCTGCACTTGGACTGAGACGCTCTGCCTGCCCCTGAACTTGAAAATGGAGGTGAAGCAAGGGCCAGGCAACGAGCCTCCCACCTCCACCCAACACCCCTCTTTCTTGTTAAAATTTTGTCTTTCATGCATTGATTTTTTTGAAAAATACACACGCCTTCTAGACACCCAAGGAATGTAGAGAGAGAGGCCCACAGGGAAGGGTTGATTCACCCACAATCTGACCTCCTCATATGCAGCTCTAGGTGCTCGGCTCGGAAAAAAGGGGGAAAGCTGGGGAGAAATTCCCTCCCCTCCCCCTTTCCCTTCTCCTTTCCGCATCAACTGCCTCCTTGAACTTAAAAACTGGGTACGAGCCAACATGCAAATAAAAATGTTTAGAAAGTGATTTTTTCTGGCTTTGGACTTGGCCATCGAGGACTGCTCCAGGGTGATCTTGTCACCCCCTTGTGTCCCCGCCAGCCCCACCTTCCAAGATGGTGACCTGTGTTTATGTTGCTTTGCTGGCCACACCCCCCATGCCCCCTGGGTTCGGGCCCAGGGCCTGCAGCTTACGTGTTTCGCCTGACCCCCGGTTACAAGGTAGAGAAGAAGAGAAATGTGTCCACAGTTCAGATCCTGGGCCCTTCACACCAGAGCCGTGGATTTGCTGGACCTGGTCATGCGGCCCAGTCTCTTTCCATCAAGCCCCACAAACATCCCCAGGGGCAGACTGGCCACAGGCCACATTGAGAACTCTCTGTGGGGGGACCTGGGTGGCTCGGTCTATCCGACTTTGGCTCAGGTCGCGATCGTGGGTTCGAGCCCTGCGTCGGGGTTTGTGCTGACAGCTCAGAGCCTGGAGCCTGCTTCGGATTCTGTGTCTCCCCCTCTCTCTGCCCCTCCCCGGCTCATACTCTGTCTCTCAAAACTGAATAAACATTAAAAAAAAATTTCTTTGCAATAGAAACAGTCCAAAAAGCAGGATTATGTTTATGGAAGAGCAGGAAAGCGTGTAGTGTGCTGTGACTGGTGCTCCTAATCGGGGAGAGATCAGGTCGCTAAGGCCCCGTGGGCGCTGGCGGCCATCTCTCTGTGTCCCCCAACCCCAACTCCTCCAGAGAGAAGCAGCAAATGGCCACACCCCAGCCTAGCTGAAGGCGGAGCAAAGGGAAATCAGGGAGCAGGCAGGCCTGAAGGCCAGCCGTGTCCTGACTGTGGCTGCGGTCCTGGCCTGAGCTTCTTGGTGGTTGTTAATGTTTTTTTCCCCTTTGGAACTAAAGAATGACATGCCGTCACCACTCCCGCCCTGGAAGTAGTCACTGCTGGTCCTGCTTCCCAATAATGCTAAGAGGCCCTTTGCACTTGTAGTTTACAGCTCATAACGCGGTAAAAGGGAGCCCTGGTGGGGTTTGGAAGAAATACAGGATGTGGACCCCCCGGAAGGGAAGAGGGAAGGATGGACTTGGCTGGGGGGGCGAGGGAATAACCAGACTGGACAGAGCCATCTCAGGAGTCCCCGGCCGTCTGGCATCCAGGTGAGTGGTGGCCTGGGGTCTGTCCCTGACTGCTCCCCATCCACCATGGGGCGGAGGGGGGAAGGCCAGCCTGCTTGGGTTGCTGGAAGGTGACAGAAGGTGGGAGGAGAGATGGGGAGAGTCAGCAGGAGAGACGCAGAGATTTGGGGCAAACCCGAACACCCGCCGATTCTCCTCTGTCTCTCGAATCCCCAGTGTTCCAGACGTGAGGATACATCAAGACCCAGGAAGCAGAGGCCCCTGGGGTTACCTGAAATTGCACCAGAGTTTTTATACTATTTTCTTAAGTTTATTTATTTTGAGAGCATGCGTGCACAAAGGGGAGGGGCAGAGAGAGAGGGAGAGAATCCCAATCAGGCTCTGGATATCAGTGCGGAGCCCAACACGGGGCTCAAACTCACAAGCCCTGAGATGGCAACCTGAGCCGAAATCAAGATTCCGACGCTTAACCAACTGAGCCACCCGGGCACCCCAATACTAGTTTTAATCCAAAGGGGTTTCATTTAGTGCTTGAAGGGCCCAGTCCCCAGATGCAGCCCACTGATGCTGCCAGGGCTGTGGCTTCAAACGTACCAGGATTTTCCTGGAGGGAAAACTGGAATTTCGTCTCCAGATCAAGTAGGTTTTTAAAAAATTTTTAATATAGTTTACTTATTTTTTGGAGAGAGAGAGACAGAGCACGAGTAGGGGAGGGGCAGAATCTGAAACAGGCTCCAGGCTCTGAGCTGTCAGCACAGAACCCGATGCGGGGCTCGAACCCATGAACTATGAGATCATGACCTGAGCCGAAGGCGGACACTTAACGCCACCCAGGCGTCTCTCTCCAGATCAGGTTTTATCCGGGCGTGCCCAGCCACCCCTAGATGTCCTCAAAGGGCAAAATAATGGAACACCACCACCAAGGTGCCACCCTGCAACACGGTGGTGTGCTGTGACAGGAGAAAACCATCAGGGGAGAGTCAGGAGGGATTTGGAGCCTGGGTCACCGCTAGCACCGCCCCTTACATGCAGCTTTGGCTGGTTACTTAACCTCTCTGTGCCCCTAATTACTCATCTGAAAGGGGGATCTTAATGGATACAGAGCGTTCCTCCCAGGGCTGCTGAGAGGACTGAAGGAGAGGGAACGTGTTGGATGGAGTTCAAATCAGCCCCACAGACGTCATCTGTCATGCTCCTGTTACACATCAGAGGTGGACAGTTCTTCACCAGACATCTCAGCCCTGAGGGGCCCCCCTGAGACAGTGGTTCCCCATCCTGGCTGGTGTGTGCAAGGACCCAGAGGCGTTCAAACACGCCGGCCCAGGCTGCACTCTCAAAGATGCTCCCGGATCTGGGGAGGGGGTAGTGGGCATCCAGAGCCCTAAGGCTTCCAGGTGATTCCAGGAAGTTCCGGGACTGCGAACTGATACCCCAGGGCTCCGGGAGATCGGCAAACCCCACAGCAGACCCGTCTCAAGTTGCTCACGCATCAGAATCATCTGGAAGGTCTTCTAGGACACACACTGCCTGATCCCAAGCCCCGGTGATTCCTGCCGGCTGGGGCGGGCTCCGGGTATATGCCTTTCTCTCTAGCTCCAGCGGGTGCTCAAGCTGCCGGTCTCGGGGCCTCGCCTCAAAGGCCGCTGCCCCACAGAAATGTCCCCTTTGCAGCCTGACGTTCAAAGGCCACGTGCAGCTCCCGGCACTTAAGACCCCGGGCCAGCGGCAGCAGCCTCCCGCGCCCTCCCGAGGAGCCCGCTCCGAGCGGTCCAGGGGCGCCCCCTGGCGGGAAACGCGGGAGCCGCGGCCCGAGCGGGCTTCCTCCCCTCTCGCCAGCGGTGGGGGGTGGGCAGGGGGCGGCGCCCGCCGGCCCCGGAGCCCTGGGTCTTCTCTCTGGAAGATCTGGGACCCGACCCCATTCCCAGGAGTGTCGGGACCTGAGCGGGCCATGGGGCCGGACAGGCTCGGCCCGAGCGTGAGGGGCGAGGCTGGGTAGCGCGCGGGGTAAAGAGGCGCTGCGGCCACACGGTCTGGAACGGCTCGGCGGTTATGGGAGGGAGCCCCGGAGTAGGACCAATCCAGGTTCGAGCCTCACTTTCCTCCTCTGGGAAACGGCAGCGCAAAGCTGCCTTCGTCCGATTCCCCCAACCCTGGTCCGTGCACAGAATCCAGGACAGCCGCGCACCACGACCCAAAGCGCTCCGCCCCACGGACCCCACGGGGACACAGCACGCGAGGCCGGCCGCGGTGGGGTCCGTGACCACACGTGATGACCTCAGCGACGACCGCCGGGCTCGCGCCTCCCGAAGGCGCCGCCCTCGGGCCTCCACCCGCCCCACCCCTCACCGCTTCGGGTCATCGCTCAGAGGCCACCTGGTCAGCCAGGGCTTCCCGACGCCCCGCGGGCCCGACCCCCGAACTAGGCACCGAGCAAACCCTGCGCCGCCGATCGCCCGCCCTGCGGCCTCCGCTGTCCCGCTTCTCCGGGAGCGTCTTTTGTGTCCCCGGGCCCACGACGCTCCACGAGGGTCTGCATTGTGGGCGTCCTCCCGCCGCCGCGCCTGCGCAGAGCACCGGGCCTGGGTCCGGGTCCCGCTAGGCCCGCACCGTCCCTCCCGCCTCCTCCGGGGCGGCCGCGCTCCCCTCGGTGTCCTCGGGGCCGCGGGAGGGCGGGACGCTAGGTACGCCCTCCGGAAGAGACGCGAGCCCGGGGCTCCTGGGTTCCTGCCCTTCCCCCCCC
>PJEM01020748.1:0-12767 GCA_004023845.1 Helogale parvula
GATTCTCTCTCTCTTCCCACCCCCCTCCCCTTTTTCAAAAATAAACAAACATTACCCCCCCCCAAAAAAAACCTCAAACTTACCAGAAAGATGTTAAAACAAGATGATGCTTCTTTATACCTATTCAGTTGGCAAACATTTTTTTTGGATGTGGCAGGCATTCAAAGACGTGTGAAGACACTGGAACCAACCCTTGTGCACTGCTGGAGTGTAGACTGACAGCCATTTTAGGGAGGAGTCTGATAGTGCCTGGTCAAATTAAGAATGTCTCATAGGGATGTATGAAACTCAGTTTTTGCACCTGTGTTTCTCTTTTACTACTTGTGTAGAACATTTTACTTCTAGTCACAAAGTATGTGGAGGTTTTTCCCACATCAAGCAATTTTCTGTGACACCAGTTGTGCATTGTGTAATTCAACTCAGTTCTCACTACCTGGAGACAGTATCAGTCGCAAAGGCTAAGAACTCAGCCCCACAAGACTGTATCCACCCGACTTCAGGTACCAGTTCCTAGTAATAGGTCCCTAGGTTACTCAAACCTTAGTCCAATTTGGCTACAAGTGACAGGTTCCCACAGTGCCCTTATCAGTCTCGATTAAATTGCTAGAGTGGCTCACAGAACTCAGAGAAACACTTATGTTTCACTGGTTTATTAAAAGATATGATAAAGGATACAAATGAACTGCCTGATGAAGAGATATGTAGCGTGAGGTCTGGGAGGGTCCTGAATGCAGGAGATTTTGTCCCTGCGGAGTTGGGGTGCTTCACCCACCCAGTGTGGCTGTGTTTGGCTAACTAGAAGCTCTCTGAACCCCGCACTATTGAGATTTTATGAAGACTGTCTCACATAGGCCTAATCAATCATTAACTATTTCTCACCCTTCTTGAAATTGAAAATTCCACGTTTCTAATCATGGCTTGGTCTTGACTAGACCAAGAACCTGCCCAGAATCACCTCACTAGAACAAAAAATGCTCTTAGTGTTCTTATCACTTAGGATTTCTAAGAGGTTTAAGAGCCGTGTTAACACCTGAGGGCAAGGACCTATATATATATTTAATAATTTATTATTTTTATAATATCTAATATAGTTGTATCACAATATAAATATAATTTATATTTGATAAATTATTTTATAATTTATTGTTTGTATAATTTTATTTATTTATAATTTATTATTTTATGGGGAACAGAGAGAAGGATGCCATCGCTTTATTTGTGGTATCAGGAGTTAGAAGCGATCTGGTTATTTTCATTGGTGGGGTTACAAGGGACTACATGGCTATTAGAAACAGAATACATAAACATGACACAACATGATAGATCTTAAACACAGTTTTGAATTTAAAAAGTAAGTCTCAGTTGTTTCCTTTGGAGTTTTTTCTGATTTCCATTTTGATTTGGCTGTTAGACATCACAAATGTAGCACGTCCAAACCGAAGCTCCCAGTTTGGTATCCACTGGCAAACACCAACTACCACAACTGAGCTGCTAAAAACCCATTCTCTCTTCCAGTTTTCCCCAATTCAATTAATGTCATTACTACCAATCCTGTTGCGGGGCCCAAAATCCTAGGAGTCATCTTTGATTTCTCTTTCTGTTCGCCCTACACGAAGTAACACATATGATGCCTTAGTAACAAGTCCTGTCCTCTCTGCCTCCATAGTACAGCCGGTGCCTGGGCTTCTGCATATTGAACCAGCAGTTCACATGATCCTGATGCAGGGGGTTCATGGATCACACGCTCAGAAGCCCTAAGAAACACTCTCGCCTGCTCTTGGTTGAGGAATAACCTTTTCCTTTTTGAATAATTTGGTGGCTTCCTAAGAGGGAAAACTTAGAAGATACTCATTTGGGCTTTTTAGAATAGAGATCATTTTCTTGACTCCATTGTTAGTGAATAAACAGGTCTCAGATGAAAACCTTTCCAGGATTACTTCCAGTACAGTTGATGGTATGAAAGTGTCGGTTTTAGAGAACAAGAGCTAAGAGCACAAGCTAAGAGCTGGGCTCTAGAGCCAGTGTTTAATTCCCACTTCCCTTACTTTAGTTGTGCAAACTTAGTTGGTTTGCTTGCTTTGAACCTCCAGGTTCCTCACCTACAGAATGAAAATGGCATTTTCTAGCCAGAGTTATTAAGAGGATTGAATGAGGTCGTGCCTTGACCTTTAACGGGGCTGCCAGCATAATGAGCACTACTGCCACCTCTCTAGACCTAGTTTTGAGGTCACAAGTAACACATACATCCAGCAGAGGGCAGTAGAACAGCACAAGAATTCAGTATTTAAGCATACTGGAGACGTCAGTTACTAAATATCACTACCTCTCTCTCCTGATATTTTTTGTAGCGACGGAGGAAGGAAATGGATGATATTGGTGAACACCCTTTGCGTTGAGATTCTCACCCGTCCATTTATTGAATAACAATGGTGCATCCAGTTTATTTTAGTTATTACCCCTTTATTAAATACGTGGTTTGCAAATATTTTTGGTATCGTTTTAGTAATTATTTGCAGCTTCTTTTTTTATATAGTTTATTACCAAGTTGGTTTCCATATGACACCCAGTGCTCTTCCCCACAAGTGCCCCTCTCTATGACCATCATCCCCCTTCCCTTTCCCCCCTCCCTCTAATTACTCGGAGTTTCAGTCTCATAACACCTTTCCTACCTTTCATATCTATCCTTCTAAAATTAGGGACATGGACTCAAATTATTTTTGTCATCTCAAAGTATAATTGACCAAATTATGATGTGTTTAATGTGTATAAAGGGATGATTTGATATTTAAATAAACTGTAAAAGGATTCTCACAATTAACATATTTCCCTTTTTTGGGTGAGGGTAGGTGGGTGAGAACACTTAAAATCCATTCTCTTACCTAAATTTCAATTATACATTAAAGTATTGGCAACTATATTCACCATAGGATTCATTTTGCAATTGAATTGTAGGAGTTCCTTGTATAATTTGGATATTAACCCTTTATTGGATATGTGGTTTGTAAATATTTTCTCATACTCCATAGGTTACCTTTTCATTTTGTCGATCATTTTCCTTTGCTGTATAGAACTTTTTTAGTTTGATGGAGTCCCATTTGTTTATTTTTGCTTTTGTTGCCTTAGCTTTTGGTGTCAAATCCAAAATAATCATTGCCAGACCAAGGACAATGGTCTGCTATGTTTTCCTCTAGGAGTTTAATGGTTTTAGGTCTTATATGCAAGTCTTTAATACATTTTAGTTGATTTTTGTGTATGATGTAAGGTAGGGATCCCAAATTTCATTCTCCTGCATGTGTATATCCAGTATCCCCAGCATTATTTATTGAAGCAACTCTCCTTTCCACACTGTTTATTCTTGACACCTTTGTTGAAAATTAATTGACCATGTATGTGTGGGTTTATTTCCGGGCTTTTGATTCTGTTCCATTTGTTTGTATGTTTGATTTGATGTCAATGCCATACTGTTTTGATTACTACCGTTTTACAATACAGTTTGGAAGCTGGCAGTGTGATATTTCTAGTTTGTTCTTGCTCAAGATCCCCTTGGCTGTTCAAGGTGTGTTGTGCTTCCTTATGAATTTTAGGATCGATTTTTCTACTTCTGTGAGAAATACCATTGGAATTCTGATCGGGATCGCATTGAATCTATGGATTGCTTTGAGTTGTATGGTCATTTTAACAGTATTCTTTCAATTTATAAACATGGACTATCTATTTGTATCGCCTTCAATTTCTTTCATCAATATTTTATAGTTTTTTGTGGGGACAGATCTGTCACCCTGGTGGTTAAATTTATTCCTAAATATCTTATTGGTTTTGAATCTATTATAAATAGGATTTTTAAATTAATTTCTCTTTTGGATAGTGCACTGTTAGTGTATAGAAGCACAACTAGTTTCTATATACTAATTTTGTATCCTGAAACTTTACAAAATTTATTAGCCTAATAGTTTTTTTGTCAGACTCTAGGGTTTTCTATATATAATGTCATATTATCTACATAGATACATACATCCAGAGAAGATTTAACTTCTTCCTTTACTATTTCCGTGCCTTTTTTTTCTTGCCTGATTTCTTTGGCTAGGACTTCCACTGTCATATCAAATAGAAGTGGTGAGAGTGGGGCGCCTGGGTGGCTCAGTCGGTTAAGCCTCCGACTTCGGATCAGGTCAGATCTCACGTTCGTGGGTTCGAGCCCCGCGTCGGGCTCTGTGCTGACAGCTAGCTCAGAGCCTGGAGCCTGCTTCTGGTTCTGTGTCCCCTTCTCTCTCTGCCCCTCCCCCTCTCATGCTCTGTCTCTCTCTGTATCAAAAAAAAAAAACCCCATTAAAAAAAAAAAGAAAAAAAAAAAAAAGAAGTGGTGAGAGTGGGGATTCTTGACTTGTTCTTGCCCTTAGAGAAAACCTTCCAGCTTTTCAGCATTGAGTATGATGTCAGCTGTGGGCTTTTCATAGACGCCCTTTATTATGTTGAGATGCCGTCCACCAGTACCTAATTTGTTGAGAGTTTTTATCATGAAAGGATGTTGAATTTTGTCCAAAGTGTTTTCTTCATATACTGGGATGTTCATATTCTTCTTATCCTTCATTTTGTTAATGTGCTGTCACATATTTGTTGATTTGCATGATTTCAACCATTCAGGAATAAACCTCACTTGATCATGGGTAGAATCCCTTTTTTTCTTTAGTTTTTAAAAACATTTATTCATTTTTTGAGAGACAGAGTGTGCACGGGGGAGGGTCAGAGAGAGAGGGAGACACAGCATCTGAAGCAGCGTCCAGGCTCCAAGCTGTCAGCACAGGGCCCAATGCCAGGTTCACACTAACAAACTGTGAGACCATGACCTGAGCTGAAGTCGGATGCCCAACTGACGGAGACACCCAGGCGCCCCAGGTTCCTTTCATGTACTGCCAGATTCTGTTTGTTAATGTAAGAACAGGAGTCTGAACCTAGCAGATGCCATGACAGGCTTTAAGTTTCCCCTCTAAACTAGGTCTAAAGGTCAGTCTCTCCAGAGGCGGGCACACATTGCCCAAGGCAAGAGAGACCACCCTTGTAATACCCTTAACATTCCTAAGGGCAGGCCTAGATCAGTTATTGCCTAAGGCTAGTTACACCCTCCTGAGGGTCCTGGGTCTTAGGGCCTACTCTGTGATTGGTTAACACTCTAAATGTTGTAATTGGATAAACCTGCTGTCAATAATAATAATTGGATCACTGTACCTATGTCACAATTTCCTGTAATTCCCCCTTCCCAAACTCATAAAAGTCCTACCCCACCTTTGTTCAGGGCTCGCTCCCTGGCTCGCTCGCTTGCTCACTCTCAGCATGGATCCACCACACCGGTAAAGTCTGTGAGCCCGAGTTTAGGCCCCAGCGAGCCTAAACCCGTAATAAAGCCCTTTAGTTTTGCATGAGTGCTTCGGCCTCCCTGGCGGTCTCTGGTTTTTGGGGGCGATATTAAAATCTGGGCATAACATTAATATTTTGTTGAGGATTTTTGCATTTATGTTCATCAGAGATATTGGCCTATAATTTTCTTGTAGTGTCCTTGCCAGTCTTTGATACCAGGACATTTTTGGTCTTCTAAAATGAATTTGGAAGTGCTTCCTCCTTCTTTAAAAAATTTTTGGAAGATTATAAGAAGGATTAGTATTAATTCTTCTTTAAATATTTGGTGGAATTCTCCAGTGAAGCCAGACAGCCCTGGACTTTTCTTTGTTGGGGGTGTTTGGTAACTGATTCAATTTCCTTATTTGTTATACTCTGTTCACATTTTCTATTTCTTCATGATTCGATCTTGATAAATTGTACGTCTCCAGTAATTTATCCATTTCTTCTAGTTTATCTAATTTGTTGGCATATTGTTCATAGTAGTTTCCTATAATCCTTAGTATTTCTGTGCTATCAGCTGTACTGTCTCCTTTCATTTGTGATTTTGAGTCTTCCCTGCTTTTTACTTAGTGTAGATGAAGATTTTTCTATTTTGTTTATCCTTAGTTTCATTGATCTTTATAATTGTTTTCCTAGTCTTTTTTTTTTTCTTTTTCATTTTTGTTTTCTTTTTCTTTTTTTGTTTGTTTGTTTCTGCTTGGATACTTGTTTTGCCTTCCTTCTGCCAATGTTGATCCTAGTTTATTTCTGGTTCTTTGAGGTCTAAAGTTACTATGTGTGATCTTCCTTCTTTTTTATTCTAGCCATTTATCATCGTAAACATCCATATTGCTGCTTTTCCTGCATTCCATAGGTTTTGGTATGTTTTGTATTCATTGTTGTTAGTCTTGAGATGTTTTTCAGTTTTCTTCTGATTTCCTTTTTGACTCAACAGTTGTTCAAGAGTATTTAATTTTCATGTATTTGTGAATATTCCTGTTTTCTTGCTTTTACTGAAATAATTGCATTCTGTCATCTGATGCATATGTGAGAGAAATCAGGGAAGGGCATTGCATTAGTCTCTTAGGCCGTCATAACAAAATACCACAGACTGGGGGGCTTAAGCAACACGGTTTAGTTTCTCACAGTTCATGATCTAGATACTGGCAAATTCTGTTTCTGGTGAGAACTTTCTTCTTGGTTTGCAGATGGTTGTCTTCTGACTCTGTCTTCATATGGCCTTTCCTCTGCAATGTGCAAGTAGAGTGAGAGAGAGAAGAGATTTCTTCTTCTTATGAGGATGCCAGCCCTAACATATTAAGGTTTCATTGCTATTACTTCTATTCCCCTTTATTACCTCCTTACAGGCTCTATCTCCAAATACAGTCACATTGAGCATTATGGCTTTAACATATGAATTTGGAGAAAGGGCAGGGACACAGTTCAGTCCAGACAGGCATTTTTTTAGAGATATGAATCACAATTCCTACAGCAAATGACAGGAAACAGATAATTTCTTCACGGAATAAGTGCTAGGGAAAGACTGAATAAAGAGAAAGTGAATAGTGTCAGCCTGGGGTGTGGAAGGCTTTTGTAGGACATGAGGCGTTCGCCTTCATTCATTTATTTACTTGGGAAAGAGTTGGGCATTGACTGTATGCCTGGCTCTATGTTTGGTGCTAGCATATAAGATGAACAGGAAGTGATAAGTGCCACTGACCATCTCAAACCGACTGGGGCGTGTGGAAATGTGCACGTTCTCTGACCTGTGCAGGGTGCTGGTAGCCTGGAATCCTGAGTTGGTGAATCGTAGAACCTGTTATGTAAACTGGCTCTGTGTTTCAGATCAAGGATTTTGTTTTAGATTTCCTGAGGTTTTGATGATGTACCATGATTAGAGACAACTAGAGATTAGCTCAGAATAGTTTTGCAGAAAATCTGGCTCCCTGAAGTCCTTTCTCCTGACTAGCCTTCCAGCCTCAACATACAACAATACACTTTAAAATATTAGGAGGGGGAAAATGCTTCCAGGAGATGAAGAAAGTTTTTTCCCACTTAGGCATGGAAGTGAGAATGGGCAGAATGATAATTTGATCGGGCCATTTTGGGTTCAGCTAACATTTAAACACCATACAATCTAGCCTTTGGAGGACAGATTCAATCCTCTTACTTTACAAGCTGGGGAATGTAAGCTCAGAGAAGTTAGAGGCTTGGCAGTAGTCCCAGTGCTAATAACAGAACTGGAAACAGCATCCTGTCTGGGTGTCAGTTCCTCTTATACTCCTCGGGTATGTTGGTGTTTATATTTACCACAATGTAAGTAAGAAATTGAAAGCTAGCTTTCACAAATTTTCACCCTTTGACATTGCCAAAACATCTAAGCACTTATCACTTTGTGTGTGTGTGTGTGTGTGTGTGTGTGTGATTAACTTATATTGATTTAATGGAAGTCTTGATTCCAACAAATTGAAAAGAAAAAAACTGGTGTTTTGTCACAGGCTGTGAAGTGCTACTCTACAGTGTGCCATCTGTCGGGTAGTGTCTGGCGGGGCGGATAGGTGGGTGTCATCTACACTGTGGGGCAGCGCAAGCCCTGGGAGACTGGCATATGCCACAGAATTTGCACCTGATCTCTGCCCTACCCCATTGGTTCCTTCCCTCCTCACCAAATATCAGTCTCCCCCAAGAGCCTGTCACTGATTCCCTTCTTGTCTTCCTCTGCACTCCCTCGAGTTCTCATGACTCTCTCAGAGGTGCATTCTGGGCCTGTCTCATAAAACTGTTCCCGCCCCAGCTCTTCTCTGATTCCAGTTTCTCACTTCAATGGTCCTGCTTTTCTCACTCAACATACTTAAAGCTGAGAAGACACAGTCTCTCCTCTCCAACCATAGCTCTTTCTGATCGTGCAGTTTCAGTTAACCTCGCCTGTTTCAAGTTTCTCAACTTCATATCTAGTCATTCATCAAAAATCTATTTTGAGATTTCATTCAAAATATTTCTGGCACTGCTTTCTTTCCTTCCACTCCCACTGCCACCAGGGCAGCCCGGTCCTGTAGTGAGTGCCATGGCCTCCTCCCTGGTCCCTCTGCCTCTGCAGGCTCTTTCTTTGAGCACATCCTTCATGGACTCTAAAGTGCTTTCTAGGTGGTAGGACTTTTATTCCATTTGAGAACGTTTAGTAACTCTCTATGATGAGATGAATTCCAAGCTCTCACACTGATGATGAAGGCCTGTGCAGCTGCCGGCTCCCAAGTCATCTTTCCAGCCTTGTCTCTCACCTCGTCATCACACACCTTCTCTCCAGACAGTTGGAATCTCCTATTGCAGTTTAAGGCCGTCCCTGTACTTTCCGATGCTGCATTTCTGTGCAAGTTCCTTCCTTAGGCCAGCCTCTCATTTCTGCCCACTAGAGGGCACCCATCTTTCTACAGACCAGCTCTGATGACTTTTCTCTCTCACCCTTGTCAGAAGTGATATTTCTGCCTACTGAACTATAGAATTTCGACTGTGCCTCTGTTGTGGCACAAATTTCATACTATTTTGCATCATTGTTGTTTGTATGAATGTAAAACCTTTCTAGATTGTCTGTTCCTTGGGGAGAGTTGTACTTTATGCATGTAACTGACATGTTGAATAAACAAGTCACATGGATTATAATCAAAGCATCACTTTTTAAAAAATTCTTCGTCATTCTTTGAAACTTTATTCAGTAGGAGTAATCTTTCCCTGACTCTGGGTAAAGGCTCCAGCAGGCTCATGAGTGTTCTGATCTTTCTTGGGTGATAGATTGTCCTAGAATCGTGTTTGGAAACAGTCATGATTCGGTATCACTGTGCCCAATCCACTGTAGAAGACAAACCCCTCAAACTGACATGAAGTTTTCTCTCTTGGTCTTGCTAGGATGAGCACCCTGCTTTCTATTTTCTCCCTGCTCATTTCTTTCCTCACACTTGATAGATTTTTATAAGTTGCAGTGATCTATTTCAATCCTCTATTGTCCACATTTGACCATTAGGATCCTTTTCAAGGTTTCTCCAAATCCTTTTGCTGTAACCTAGTAATCTTTCATAGCTTCCTTGCTATCTTTCTGACCAGATGTTCTAAGTTTATTTTGTATGTTTCCTGCCCTACGTGCTGAATTAACTTTCCCCAACGGGCACTGGTTTTTGGTTGTTGTCTTTGTTTGCTTTGTTTTGTTTTTAATTGGGAAATGTTATGTTAAGACCACAATTCAGGTACTAGAGATGCATATTGCTACGGGTTGGTCCATTTGTAGGCCTCTTGGGTGGATGGATCTTGGAAGATCTCCATCCCTCTGTCTGTCTTCTCTTCTCTTCCTCCTTCCTTCCCTCCTTTCTTTCCTATTTTTCCCCCTTATGCAACTATCTCCTAGTTAAGTCCGTGTTTAAAAATATATTTATACATACTTTAGGGTAAAATATTTAATGCCACCAACGAAAATCGAGAATGCTACAGTCTTTGACCTCTATATTATATCTATATCTCCTTTCTTTCACTGAGACTCATGGTTCTCAGAGATATAGGAATTGATAGAATTATATTATCCTATAAATACATACTTACTTTAGCCTGCATTACACACATAATAGTCTACATGCCAATATTTTGGGGTTTTTTTTTTCAGGAAAACTGCTTAATTATATTCTTAAGTATTTTTGTTCTCTTGCTTTTTTTTCCCACCAAGGATTTATATTAATCCCATATTGCATCCTCTTTTTGGGTTTGTTTCTTGTTTTTTAAATTTTAATTTTAACTTAATTTAGTTTAATTTAATTTAATTTAATTCCACTTTAGTTAACATACAGTGATAGATTAATTTCAGATGTAGTGACTCAGTAATTCTATACATTACCCAGTGCTCATTATCTAAGTATACTCTTAATCCTGCTCACCGATTTCCCCCATCCCCTTACCCACCTCTCCTCTGGTAACCATCTCTTTATTCTCTCGATTTAAGAGTTTGTTTTTTGGTTTGTCTCCTTTTTCCTTTTGGTTGTTTGTTTTGTTTCTTAAATTCCACACATGAGTGAAACCATATGGTATTTGTCTTTCTCTGACTTATTTCATTCAACATAATAGTCTCTAAATCCATCAGGTTGTTGCAAATGGCAAGATTTCATTCATGGCTGAGTCATATTCCTTTGCATAGATATCCCACATCTTCTTTAACCATTCATCTATTGATGGACAGGTGGACTGCTTCCGTAATTTGGCTATTATAAATATTGCCACTTAATAAAACTAGAGGTACATATATTCTTTCAAATTAGTATTCTTGTGTTTTTTGTGTAAATACCCAATAGTGCAATTACTAGATCAAATGGTAGTTCTGATTTTACTTTTTAAATTAAATTTAATTAAATTTTTAATTTTAATACTGTCTTCCACAGTGACCACACCAGTTTGCATTCCCAACAATAGTACATGAGGGTTCCTTTTTCTCCATGTCCTCATCAACACTTATTGTCCATTAGGAGTTAGCCATTCTAACAGATATGAGGTGATATCTTGCGGTTTTGATTTGGATCTCCCTGATGATAAGTGATGTTGAACATCTTTTCATGTGTCTGTTTGCCATCTGTATGTCATCTTTGCAGAATTGTCTGTTTATGTCTTCTGCCCATTTTTAATTTGGGTTATTTGGGGGCTTTTGGTATTGAGTTGTATAAGTTCTTTATATGTTTTGGATACTAATTCTTTATTAAATATGTCATTCTACAATTCAGTAGGTTGTCTTATCGTTTTGCAGATTGTTTCCTTTGCTGTGCAGAATGTTTTTATTTTGATATAGTCTCTATGGTTTATTTTTGTTTTTGTTTTCGTTGCTTCTGGAGACCTATTTAGAAAAGAGTTGTTATGGTTGCCTGATGTCAGAGAAATTCCTGCCTGTGATTTCTTCTAGAATTTTTATAAGTTCAAGTATCTTTGACATGAAGCAAAAACCACAGAATAGAGTACCACGTAATCTTTCTGCTCACTTTGTTTGACAAACATATTCAAGCTCTTCCTACTCTCTTCTGCTGCCTTCTTGCTCTTCTGTATTTCACAGATGTCACTGAGGCAAGTAACCTGGTCCAATACTGAGGAATTCAAGAGATGAAGAGAAGTCTCCTGGAGGTTTTCCATCCCTGATATGCACAGGAAATGAAGAAATCGCCTGGCATGTTTGGAATTGAGAAATTGTTCTGGGTGCTCTTCCTAATCCCACATCTGGGGTTCAGGAGTATCAATGGTAAGGCACTTACTTAGATCATGTCTTGTTGTATTTCCCAGGGGGTGTTGGAGGGAATAATTTTGCTTGCTGATGTTAGTAGGATGTATATTTCTGTCAAGTAGATAATGGTAGATGAAACCACATAGTGAAGTTTGCTCCATGAGCACATTCTAGAACATCAACCAAATAAGAACGTGGGTTTCAAGTCATGGCTTGGCTGATTTTCTTAAAAGACATGTTCTGATCAGGGTCACTTTGGTGGCTCAGTTGGTTGAGTGTCTGACTCTCAATTTTGGGTCAGGTCATGATCTCACAGTTACCCACCTGGGGTAAGCGCGTGGCGCCCCAGAGACAAAGGGAAGAGACAGAGTCGGAACAGGCACACAGTACTGTCTCTGGGGAAGAGGTATAGAACGCTCGGCTGCGCTTGGAGACAAAAACCCACCCCATAGATAACCGCTGGGTAGCCGGAATCCCGAACCAGGGTTGCGCAAGAGAAGAAACAGCTTCAAGCCCTAAGCCATCTCGGCAGGGAAGCAGAGGTGGCTGTGGCTGTAGGAAGCGGCTGCGCTGGGGAGGCCCGCACCCCGGTGGGAAGCGGCCGGAGTGGCAACTGCGCCGGGAGGCGAGCTCCCCGGGGGGAAGCAGCCGGAGTGGCAACTGCGCCAGGCTGGAGCAATTCGAACTTGGTTTTGGGAACAGGACCTCAGACCGCATTTCCACGGCGCACCTCACCCCCTGCATTGACTGCGCAAATCCCGGGTGCCCCCAGGAAAAAAATAGGGCACACACCTACGCGACCCCTGACAAAGAGTTGGTGGCCGGTGGAGGCCTGGGCGCACGCTTAGTCTGCGGGAGCTCCCAGCTCATTTCCAGCAGCGCACAGCCTCTTGAGTGGCAGCTATCTGAAACCAAGAGAGACTTGGTTTTTTGTTTTTTGTCTTTCTCCTTTCCCCCATTGCAATCGCGATCCTGGCTGGGGGTGGGGACTCCGCAATTGAGTCGGTGAAGGTGCACACTTCACCTCCTGCTGCTCCTTAAGCCTCAGGCAGGGGCGGGGCCTCTGAGAACAGCCCCCAAGACTTGCCACATCAAACCACACCTATCCACCAGGGCGAGCTGCTGCTTTTTTTTTTTTTTTTGGTTTGTTTCTAATTTT
>PJEM01020750.1:0-12763 GCA_004023845.1 Helogale parvula
AAGGGAGAAGGGGAAAGGAAGGAGGAGGTAGGGGAGGGGAGGAGGGGAAGGAAAGGAGGGGAGGGCAAGGGAGGGGAGAAGGGGGCAGGGCAGGAGGAGGGAGGAGAGAAGTGGAGGAAGGGGGGAGGGAAGGGAGGAGAGAGAGGAGGGGAGGAGAGAGCAGGGGAGGGGAGGGGAGAAGCACATTCTGGAAAGGCTCTGGGACACAGCTCAGAAGTCCACTCTGTTTAGAAGGCTGAGGGCACTGTGGTTGTCAGTCTGTCTGGGATGGGGTGACCGGGTCAGGAGGGCATTTGGGGAGGACGTGAGGCTACGGTGACCCTGGGGCAGGGCAGGGGGCACGGAGGGAGGGCCCATGGGCCCTGCAGGTACAGACTTTGGGTGGGCCACACCCTCTGCTCCCACCCCTCCCAGCGGGCCCTTCCCCTGGGACCTCAGCGTCCCCTGCTCCCGCTGCCAGCCCCCTGGGGCCAGGCCACGCTGCAGACACCATCCGTCCAGGACCCAGTCCCCTGGCCCCGTCTAACAGGGTCTCAGGGTCCCCAAGCACAACACGGGGTGGGGTCACCAGGACGTCCAGGGCCCCAGCCTCCGGGCTAGTGGCTGTGCCCCCCCCCCCAGCAGACCCAGCTCAAAGGAAGCCAGCTCCTCCTCGGCCCAGGGAACTCCTTCCCGGCCCCCTCTCAGCCTCCCAGGCTTCCTGTGTGGAAATGGGGCCTGGATCCCGCCTGCCTGCCTTCGTAAACACATTATCAGGAGGGAGAAGTCACCCTTGGGGCTTCCTGTTTGCGGCAGCCGCCTCCAGGCCCAGCCCCAGCCCCCCAGCGCCTCCAGGCCCAGCCCCAGCCCCCCAGCGCCCTCAGGGCCCCCTTCTGTCTCTGTCCCCCCAGCTCCAGTCCCAGCAGAGCGCTGGAGACAAGCCCTCTGCACCCAGGTCTTCAGGGAGGCCCCCGGGGGGGGCTCAGACTCCCAGGGACAGTGGGGCCTCGGGCACGGAGGCACCTGGAGACGGGCCAGGGCTGAGCACTGGGGGCCCAGAGGTGGAGACGCCCCAGCGGGAAGGCACTCTCAAAATGTGAGGAGGCACCCCAGACCTCGGGCCCTGGTGATGACCCTGCTATTCATTTAGGACCTCACCGCCCCCAGCCCGGACAGGCTGCAGGGCTCAGACCCAGCAGGAGCCCACGGGGGCTGCCATGTGGCCTCCCACCATGTCTCGGGAGGACACAGGGCCCAGGAGGACGGCCCCGCAGACATAGGTCAGGCCCACCACCACGGCCACCGCCAGCCCCAAGGTCACTGCTGCCGCTGTGGTGACCCTCCCCTGCACCATCCCCACCGCTGTCACTGCATGGGCCACCGCGTCCTCCTCTCCTTCCCACACAGTGCTGGCGACTGGAAGAGGAGGCTCAGAAAGCCGGTCACTCCCGAAGCTGCAGGCCGTCCCCGGGGGCCATCGTGCCCCTCTGCCCGGATTAGGGCCCAGGAAGGAGACGGCAGGCTCTGAACCCTGGCAGAAGCACTTCCTGGGGGCTGCAAGCCAGGGACCCAGCTCTTGCCCTGCCCCCCTGCCCCCACCTTGGGTCTCAGCCACCACTGGTTGCTGTGAGCCCCCTGCCCGCCCTGGTCATCCAGCCTAGCCTGACCTCCACCTGGCCTCACTTTCTTGAACAGGCCACCCCCACCCCGTGCCCAGGGCCGGGGGAGTGGGCAGGGCGGGCAGAGCAGGCCGGGACTCGCAGAGTGAGTCAGGCGGGCACCTCACCCCGGGGGCAGGCTGGCCAGGTGCCAGGCCGGCGTTGGAGGTGGAGAGGCCGCTGGGGCTGGCTCATGTCCTTGTCCCCAGATGGCCCAGGCAGGCGTCTCACCAGCTCCTGGGGCACCATCACTGACCACCCCCACCTCAAGAGTTCTAACTCTGTGCTCCATCCAAGAAGAAGGTCCAGAATAGGAGGCCGAGGTCGCCCCTTCACTGTGGTCTCTGCTTCCCCAAAGGTCGCAAAAGCAGGATGCCCCCAGACCCCTTACAGGCGGCGGCATCAGCGGGGGCTGCCTCAGCTTTGGTCAGAGCTGGGTCCCAGGCGGCTGCAGCTTTCCCATCCATAAAATGGGCACTCCCCAGCTCTGTTCCCAGCCCGTAATGACAGGCAGAGGGCTTTGATGTCCCAGATGAAAGGCGGCCCCAGGCTCCCAGCTGCCCCCGGAACAGGGGTTCCCATCCAGAAAAGCAGGCATCACCCTCCCAGGGCCTGCCCAGGACTGTGGGAAGTAGGCTCCTGTGGCTGGCCCCCAAGGTCAGCCATCCCAGCCAGGAGAGCTGGGGTGGGGCATCAGAGAGGGTCAAGGGCACCAGGGGCTTGTCATCCAGGAGCAGACTCTGGGCCCCTCCAGTGGCCGAGGGGGAGGAGAGGGAGCAGGGGGTGTTCTCGGCAGGAGGGAGCCACAGAGCACCCCCAGTGCCGTCCATCCCCCACAGCAGCTCTGGCAAGACAGTCAGGACACCATGGCCTTGGCTCTCAGGGAGGCCTCCCCCAGTCTCCTGTGTGACCCCCTCAACCCCAAAACCGCCCTGGTCCCTGATGTGGGTGGCCCCACCCAGACACCAATACTGCACTGTTCCCTCAGGATGGAGGAGGGCACCATGCTGGGCCAGCACCCCTGCAGGGCAAGGTCAGACCCTGGGTCATAGCGAGCTGGGCCTGGCTCACTGGAGCCCCAGTCCGGGAGGGCTTCTCAGCCCGTCCCCTCAGATATCAGGTCCTGAGAGCCTGTCTCCCATCCCACCCAGAGCCCCACCACAGCCACCCTGACCCCTCCAAGCCTCACACATTCAGTGGTGAAGAAGCAGGCTTGGTGGGTAGAGCTGAGCTCCGGCCAGGAACCAAATCTGGCCTCAGAACAGAAAGGGAGCTCGTGGGGGTGGTCCGGGCTTCCACTGCCTCTGGCTCACACGTGAGGCCAACCCCAGGGGCTGGGGGCCTAGTGCCATTGGCGGCTGGGGGCAAGAAGGCAGCCTGGGGCAGGGGGGCCAGTGTGGGGGACAGGAGGGTCTGCACACTGTCAAACGCTATTGGGTGTGGGACCTGTGTCTGCTCCCTGCTGGGCCTCCCCCTTGAGGAGAAACCTCATTCACTTGTTCTTTCCTTCTTTCCTCCAGCAGGTATCCCCTGGGGCCCCACTGAGGGCCAGCCCTGTGCCCAATGTGGGGGCGCAGCAATGACTCAGACCCCACCCCCTTCAGAGGCTCCACTAAGGCGGGGAGTACAAAGACCACTCGAGGAGCGAGGTGGAACAGCCCCCAGCCCCCATGCGGGAGGGGGAGCCCCAGACCTCAAGAGGAAGGGACCAGCCAGAGGGGAGGCGCCAGGGGCATGCAGATGTGGGGGGAGGCGCAGGGGGGCTGCTCAGTGGCAGGACCAGTTTGAGCATTTGGTAGGGCTGCCTGAGGCCCACAGAAAGGTGCACGGTGGGGAGGGCGGCTGGC
The DNA here is from genome assembly GCA_004023845.1 of Helogale parvula. Taxonomy (NCBI): domain Eukaryota; kingdom Metazoa; phylum Chordata; class Mammalia; order Carnivora; family Herpestidae; genus Helogale; species Helogale parvula. Next base: position 3,485 of record PJEM01020750.1, read on the forward strand.
TGTGCCCAGTGGGAGCTCCTGCCAGCTACGGTGTCCTGAGCCTGATGTGCCTGTGCGTCTGCTCATCTGTCTCCTGGAGAGACAGGCGGGGGGGCAAAGGAAAGAGATCAGAGTCACCCAATGCAGTACCTGCCTCAATTTCCCCAGACAGCATGACCCCGGGAAGGGCCCAGAGCCTGCCAGAAAATGCTGCTTCCCACCAGCCCAGCGCTGGCCCATGGATCCTGCCTCAGTCTTTCCCTGCTCTGTCTCCACTGGGTCTGTCCCTGCTCTGTCCCCTCTGGGTCTGACCCTACTGTCCCCTCTCACCAGCAAGGCTGGTCCCTGCAGGGGCTGCTGCAGGGTTGGCAGGCAGAAGGTAAGTCCCCTGCTGTCCTGGAGATGCAGCCTTCAAGGCACTGAGGCCACCTCTCCCCAGGACCCTTGCTGACCAGCGCCCCGCCCAGTGAGCTCAAGAGCCATTTTAACAACCAATGGACTTTTATTCACAAATAAAAGCTGTAGGAAGATGTTATCTACATATTTGTACAAAGGTTTGGACGCCCTTAGAAAATGCACAACGGTCAGAAAACAGAGCCTACTGTGCAGGGAACACGTACGTTGGCAGGCTCACCCCTGGTCCGCGTTTGGCAAGAAGTGCCTCCCAAGGAGCCTGCCCTGCTCAGGGGGCCCCCCAGAAAGAGCATGGCCAGAGGGGTGCCTTCCATAGAAAACCCTAAAAACATAGATCATTTGTCTCCAAATTCCTGCTGCAAATACTGCATTTATAGACAAAATGATACAAAAATATGAACCTAACAAGACCTTTACAAAACTCTTATCCCCTCCCATTTTTTGTGTGTTTGTTTTGTTTTGTTTTGTTTTTTTGCTTGTGGTTTTGGTAAGAATTCCTGCCGTAGAAGAAGGCGCCGTGAGCCTTCAGCTCAGCCCGTGTGTGTCCCCCTCCCTGTGAGCCCTCAGGACAGAGCAGGTCCTCGGGGAAGGGAAGGCCGGCCATCTCTGCCCGGAGGACCCCTGGCTTGCTTTGCAGAGAGAACTACCTGGAGACCCAGGGCCTGGCGACCTCTGGGGCGGGCTCTGCTGCCAGGAGACAGCTGCGAAGAAGTAATCCCGGCCTTCGGGCCTGCTGGGCCCAGAGCTGGCCTGCTACATGAATCTGCCTGGCTGGAGAGAGCCTCCCGCCCCGCACCCGGATGGCCACCTCAGGCGCCCAGGCCACCGCCTGAGCACACTGTCTGCTGGTGTCTTGAGTCCTTAGCACCAAATGCAAAAAAGGAGAGAAGTCCAGTTCAAGGTTAAAGGCACTTGCGTCGCTGTCTGAGTGGCGACAGCCTCCGACCGCACACACTCATTCCCTGTCCACTCACGGCACCCGGCCAGCCCCTCCCTCGTGCTCCATCGCCTCTGAGACCCCCGGTCCTGCAGCCGACCCTCTGCATCGTCCTCCCTCCGACCCCCACCACATCCTCACTCCCTCCCACGCCCCCTTCCCGCGCCCCAGTGCGCAGCCTCAGACGTCAACCTCCTGCGGCACGGGCGTGGCGGTGGGGGCGGAGACGCTGATGTCGAAGCAGGTGACCATCATGACGTGGGCCTTACACAGGTTCACGCACTGTTCCAAGGCGGCCGTGGCATGCTCCAGGGCCGCCAGGTACTCCGCCGACTCGGGCTCCAGCTCCGGGTCCACCTCGACTGGGGAGGGACACAAGCAGCTGGTCAGGCCCAGGGTCCCCACGGGGCAGAGGAAATGCTTCTCTCCCCTCCCGGCTTTTAGGTCCCTGGGCCAAGGTGAAGGAGTGGAACCGGAGCTCTAGAGGGAAGTCGCTAGCTTAGGGGCGCGGCACCGAAGGGGCACCAGGGTCGGGGCACAGTCCAGAGCTCTGCAAGCCTGCGCCTCCCTGGGACCGGGAATCTCATTGCCCCGCCCAGCTGCGAGGGGCGGGGCGCACACCGCCCCTCCCAGCAGAGCGGGCAGGGGACTCACACTGCTCCAGCCAGCGGCCAGGCTCCACCATCAGCCGGCCCTGGGTCTCCGCCAGCTCCCCGCACAGGTGCTCACGCTTGGCCTGCACTTCTCGTAGCCGCTGCTGCCTGCGCTCAGCCAGCCTCAGCTTGGCACTGCTGCACGCCAGACCCTGGGGGCAAGGGGGGGCGGGGTGGGGGTGCTCAGGCATGGAGAACAACCGACTCCCACGCTGCCCTACCATGCCCAGATTTGGCCGGGGGTCTCCCTCCAGCTCCCAGGCCTGGGCCAATGTACATTGGGGCCTCAGAGGTGGGCAGACCTGGACCCTGCAGGTGGGGCTCCCACCAGATGCTCTCAAAGCAGCCCGCCAGTGCCTGGGCTCAGGCTGTGGCAAATGCTCCATCAGAAGCAACTCCACGGACAACAGTGGTGACCTCAGGACCCCTCCGACCACCCACTCTGCCCAAGGTGGGCATCGGCGGCCACCACAGGTTCAGGGCTGGGTAGGGCTGCTCCCTACCTTCTCCACATCCTGGGAAGGCTGAGGGCAAGAGGGGAAGGTAAGGTCAGCTGGCCGCTGGGCCACACCCTGCCATCCCAGGACCTTGCACCACCAGCCCCCGGCCCCCCAGCCCCCCAACCCTCCACCTCTGCCCACCCGCCCTGACCTCAGATGGATCCTCCCTTGGGGGCGGGCGGTGCCGCTGCAGACGCTCTACGTCATCAATCTCATACACTTTGATCTCGAAGGGCTCCTTCAGGGAGCCGGCCAGGGGCGGGGGCAGGTCCACCCACTGCCCGGAGAGGCTGGGCTTGCGGCCCAGGGCAGCCGTGTCAGGCATTGGGGCCGGGATCAGCCGTCTCCGCTGCAGACCTGGAGCAGAGAGCCAGGCGCTAGATGCGCAGAGGCTGGGGGCCCAGGCTCAGGCCTCCCCCCCCAAGCCCGCCCAGGGGCTGAGAGAGGGGATGGCACAGGGGCTGAAACCCCCAGCCCCTCCAGGCCACTCATCACCAGGACAGCCACTCCAGCTGCCCCTACTCAGGGTCAGCCCTCCCCTGGGGGCAGCCCTCAAGACCCCAGGCGGCCAGGCTGAGGCCCTCACAACACTCCTAGCCCAGCTGCCCCCAGGACAGACTCCTGAGCCAGGCCTGAGGGGCGCCCCACCCACAGCTCCCAGGAGGTCCCTCCCAGCTCCCCCCAACCCCGCCCCCATCAGCGTCAGGGCATGGAGGCAGGAGCGCCCTGGCAGGGAGCCCCAAATGCAAGGCCTCCCCGGCTCCCTGTGCCCCCTCAGGGTGACCATGCGAACCTGCCCTCGCCTGCCTGCTCTAACAGGACAGCCCCAGCCCCGAGGGTGGCGTGGGGTCAGAGGAGGGCACTGGGGTGGGTGCTGACGGCGGAGGGCGGCGCCCGCACCCACCTGTGGCCCTCTTCTTGGGAGACCTGAGGCTCCGAGAGCGCGCGCCCGGGGAGGCAGCCCCGCTGTCGCTCATGGAGTCCGGAGCGGAGGAGGCGCTGCCGGTGGCCTCACTGTCCCGGAGCACGCTCTCGTAGCCACTGCTGCCGCCGCTGTGGTAGAACAGGGCGGTGCGGCCCATGGCAGGCGGGAGCTCGCCGCTCAGCACGCTGCTGTTGTCGCTGCCGTGGCCGCTGCTGCAGCGCTGGGGTCTCCGTGGGGCAGTCACCTTGCTGTAGGGGGAGGGCAGCGCCGGGCCCGGGGGCGGCCGCTCCTCCCCCACGTTCACGCCGCTGTCACTGCCGCTGTCCGAGTCCGCTGGGCCCCAGGGGGGGCCGCCTCTGCCAGGGCCTCCGCTGGCTGCCAGCTCGTGGACGCGGCTGTGGGCGGCACGGAGCGCCTGCTTGGTGCCCATGATGGTGCCACGGCTGGCCTTGGCCCCGGTGCCAGGCACTGCCCGTGGGGCCGCCCGGGGAGCCATCACGGGGCCGCCAGGGGTCCTGCCCACCACGGGGGTTAGTGGCTTCACCGGAGCGCCCAGAGCCCTGGACCCGCCAGCTGATAGGCTACGGCCCTTGCCGCCCCCAGCCGGGGGCTTTGGAGCCCCGACACCCTTGGCCGGGCTGCCCCTACAGGCAGGAGTGGGCCCAGGCGTGGGGCTGCTGGACGGTACACCCAGCCGGGGCACGGCCCGGGCTGGCCTCCCAGGAGCGTCCCTGGCCTTGCCGCTGCTGTGCCCCAGAAGCTCACACCGCCCCAGAGAGCCGTGGGTGGTGGGACGGTACCCTGCCTCGGCCTTGCCAGCCCTGGCCTTCAGGCTGGAAGTGGCCCTGGGGACGGAGTGGTCAGCCTGGCCGACGGGCCTGGCCTCCTCCTCCCCTCGGGGGAGGGCAGCAGCCGCAGGCCGGGAGAGGCCCCCAGCGGGGGGAGCAGCCACAGCTGGGCCACTTTTGTGCTCCAGGCTGGATTTGCGCACAGGGGGGACTGGGGGGGCTGCCCCGCTGGGCCTCGGGAAGAGGCCTCCCTTGGGGACCACGCTTTTCTTGCGGCTGGTGGCGTCCTTCAGGCCGCCTAAGCAGGCCACCGCGTCAGCCAGGGCGTCCCTGCAAGATGCCACGGGCGTGCTCACTCCCAGTGTGGTGGCTCCCCTTCGCAGCGGCGGGATCTGAGCCACGGCCTCTGGCCCGTGAGCTGCCCTGGCTGCCACCTCACAGCCGCCCACGACCCTCCGGGCACAAGGCAGTGCTGGGGCCGGGCTAGGGGCCCTGCTGCCAGGGGCCACCTGGAGTGTGCCACAGTCATCCGCCCGGAGCTGCCAGGGGTCCTCGAAGAGGCCCGGCGGGCTGGGGGCCGGGCGTGGGCAGCCTGCGCGACCTGCCGCTGAGGAAGTCCTTGGTTTCCGGGGCAGGCTGGAGTGGATGGTCTGTGCCGGGGCTGCCCTCCACGGGGACGCGGCCGGGCACTCCCGGCCAGCTCGGGTGGGCGCCGCTGTGTCCACTTCCCCAGGACGAGGACTCCGGGCTGGGCCAGGACCGTCCGATCTCCCGCGCTCCGGGAACCGACAGCCGCCATCATCCGGGGAGCTGCCCAGGACCGGGGGGCCCAGAGGGTCGGGCCCCGCCGGGGAGTCAGGGCTGGCCCTGAAAGGAGGCTGCGGCGCAGGGCTGTGGCGATCGTCTGTGCAGACGCCGACCTCGCTGAGCCAGGAGCTGATGGATGAGGCGTGGCTGTTGCCAGCCCAGCCTGCTCCCTCCGAGGGCCCGCCGGGGGCCTGGCTGGTGTAGGCATCGAACTCGTCATTGATACTGCTAATGATGCTCACAGGCCTTGACCCGGAGGCCAGAGCCTGCAGGGAGCAGTTGCTGCCGAAGCTGGCCAGGCTGGCGGGGCGGCCGGAGCCGGCGAGCCCGCCCAGGGACAGCTCCTCCACCACCGTGAACACCAGCTCATCCTCGCCGTTCAGCTCCACGGGCTGCTGCAGGGTCACCGTGGTGGTCAGCAGACCCCGCTCCAGACGGCGGCCTGGTGCGGACGGGCGGGGGCAGCTGGGCTGCCCGCTCATGCCCACGGGGGGTGTCCGGACCGCACCATCGGCACCCCCGCCCCCAGGGTCCACGGGGGTTCGGCCGGCTTCCGGCTGCCGAGGCGGCGGCGGAGGGGCCGGGCTGGGCAGTGGCCTCCCGCCTCCGCCCGCCGCGACCTTGTCTGGCCCAGGCAGCGCAGACCTAATGCTGCCTCCCTCCCCCTGGTCAGCACCTGCCTTGGAGGGCTCTGGGGCACCCCGGTGGGTGTCCGGGCCAGGGCTGCCTCGAGGTGTGCTGGCCGCCAGCGGGGAGCCCATGGCCTTCCTGGGGGCGGTGGCCTCAGGAGGGGAGGGCCTCCTGCCCCCACAGGGCGGGCCAGGCTGGGCTCCGCTGGTGACACCCGGGGCTCCGGAGGGGCCCTCACTGCCATCAATGCCCTCCAGCCGCTCCTGCAGCTCAGCAAAGGTGCTACAACGGAAGTGGTCTGCGTCCCGCGGGCCCTGGGAGGGCCTGCAGCGGCTCAGCGCGGGGATGATGGGCACGAAGTCCGGTGGGCCCTCATGGTCCGTGAGCTCCCGGTCCGACAGGGCCATCCCGCCGGGCCCCACGTAGATGACGGTGTCGCAGGACTGCTCACTGCTGGACGAGTACTCGGGGTCTCCGGGGGAGCCGGGGGCCAGGCGGCCAGGCTCGGGGGCCGCGGAGCGGCGGTGGAAGGGCCGCAGGTGCGGGGGGCGGCGGGCGCGGCCTTCCTCGCAGGAGCTGTCCCCGCCCGAGGAGCTGGACGCGTACTGGGGGCAGAGCGAGCGGGTGAGCGGCCGTCTTACCCGCCTCTCCTCCTCTGCGCCCCAGCAACATAGGCCGCTCACTGCCCAGGAGGACACGGTGACGGCGTGGCACTGGGGTGGCCCCTGGGCAGGGCGGCCTCAGGCACCAAGCATGGCCGAGGCTTCTCGGGAACCCAGGGAAATTGCATTAAGCCGAATCACAGGGACGCAAGAACACATGCCCGCGGCTACACTGCACGTAACTGCGAATCCAGGATTCAGACCCAGGTCCGCTGGACCCCAGGGTGCCCCTCACGCCACTCCCCTGTTCCCCTGAGGGCTGCCTGGGAAGTGCAGGGGACCCCGCCAGGCTGCCCCGACCACGGGCCTACCCCTATGTGGGGGACAGAGGCCAAGCTACCCCAAGCGCCCTTTGGGAACAAGTTCTCGGTCTACATGAGCTGCCCAGGTGACCTTGAGCACAGCTCCTGCCTCATCTGGGCAGAGCCCCACGGGACCAACCAGGGTGGCCAGGCAGGGCCCTCAGAGGACACAAGACACGGGGTCCTCAAGGTGGGAGGAGCAGGAAGGGGACAGAACCGACCTTGACCTTCTTCCTGCGCAGGCGGTGAATGCGGGCAGCCAGCTGCATGGTGCTGAGAGTTTCGGCATGGCGCGCGGGCGCATCAGAGACGTGGGCAATCATGGTGACTCGGCAGCTGGGGGTGGCCAGGGACTCCCGAAGCAGCATGGTAAGCCTGTGCTCCCTGGGGGCGAGGGCTGCTCAGAGGCTGAGGGCCTGGGGAGGGGACGTCAGGGTGGGAGGCTGGGCGTGCGGGGTGCTACAGGGCGAGTGGGACGGCAGGACACAGGCCCCTCACCAGGACAGGGCCATGCCTGGAGCCCAGGCTCAGGTAGGCCTCCACCACGTGGGGCCAGGACCCCCCATGAGCCCTTGGACAGTAAGGCCCAGCAGGCGGGGGTGAATAGAGAACCAAAGAGCTCAGGGACCCAGACTCGCTGGGTGTGGCTGCCCGGCCCTGGGCTGCTTCCCCAGGGAGCCACCCCAGGCCCACAGATGGCCAAGGAGCCCGCCGCTCACCTGTAGGGCACGTGCTTGGCGCCGCTGACGAGGGCCAAGATGACACTCCCCAGAGCCGACAGGGACAGACACGGGGGTCCCCCGGAGTCCTCGCCACCCCTGCCCGGCACCCCCTCACAGCTTCCCAGGTCGATGAGATGCAGGCGGCTGCGGCCTCCAGACACTGAAACCACAGGGCAGGAGGGTGAGGCAGGACCCAGGGCCCCCAGACCGCGCCATGGCCCTGCTGACAGGGTGCGTGGGGGGCGCACAGGCCACACGGGCGGACACCTACTTCCGCCGCGGCCGCACTTCTCCATGCGGTACTGGTAGACGTGCAGTGTGAAGAGGGTGTGCGCGGCGCACCGGGCACCCTCGCCGCAGCCGGGCCGGCTGGCGCTGCGGGCCGCCAGGGCGGCGTCCAGGTAGAAGGCTGCCTTCTCGGCCGTGGGCGCCCGGAGCTCACTCTGGTTCTGGAGCTGGGGACAGGCGGAGGGGAGAGCGCCCCACAAGCTGTGGCCACGCCCACCTCCCCGCAACCCCCTCGCAGCCCCCCAGACGGCGGGCAGCGGCGTACCTGCGCCCCACACACAGGGTCCTCACGCAGGTACACGCCCGGGGACTGGGCGTCCTGGAGGCTGCCCGAGGCCGCCTCGGCCAGCAGGTCCCGCAGGCTCTCGCCAGGGCCGCACACCTCCGTGGCCGACACGCGGACGGAGAAGCGGGCGCCCGTCCTCTCCTTGCGCTCCTCGATGAGTCTGAAGAGCCAGGAAATGGCGCAGGGCACGACGCCCAGGCTCTGAGGCGAGCTGTCCTTCCCGATCATGGTGTAGGACTTGCCTGGGGGCCACGTGGGCGTGTCAGGCCCCCCACGCTGGGCCCGACAGGCCCTGGGAGCCCAGCCACAGCCGGCCACCCCCACCCCCATCCTGCCAGCGCCCCTTGGGGCCACGGACAGCAGGGTTTGGGGCTTTCTCTCCATGCACCCCTCTCCTCACCGGGAAATGGGGCCCAGGGACTGTGGAGAGGGGACAGGGGGGGATGCCTACCAAGGCTCGAGTGGCCAAAGGAGAAAATGCAGCCATCAGCACCCCCGACCACCGCCTGGAGCACGTCGGCCACCGTCCCGGAACAGACCTCAGCCTGGGGGAGGCAGCAGGCATCAGGCAGGCGGCGGTGCAGGGAGCTGACCCCGGGCCTCCCCCCGCGCCCTTGTGTCCCTGGCCGCACGGTGGCCTGGCTGGCATGCAGAGAACCCAGGACACGGAGCCCCACGTGCGCACAAACACGCACGGATGGACACAGACACACGGCACACATGACTCACCCTGCCTTGGGGAGGCCGCCCCACACCCCAGCTCCTCACGTGCCCCCAGCACACAGACCTTCCACGGGGCCCACAGAAAGCCGGGCGCTTCCCCAGGCCGGGAGTGGCGTCAGAGACCCCCTGGGCCAAGGAGGAGGGGAAAGCGGAGGGGCCGGGCCTGGGCCACTGGCCTCACTCTTCCCGCCCTCCTCCCTCCTCACTGGGCACCGGGAGCAAGCCCGGCCGGCCCAGCCCCGAGGACGCCCACCGCCCTCACCTGCTCCGCGTCCTGAGGGAAGACCGCGTCGAAGCCAAACATCTTGGGAGCCGCAACAGCTGCTCGTCGGGGGCCCGAGCTCCCTGGGGGCCCAGCGGCCGGGTCGCACAGGGTCACCTGCTTCTTGCGCGGGTCCACCTTCAAGAAGGACGTGGGCTCGGCCGAGTGCTGGGCCCCCTGTGCCGGCCAGATTCGCAACATGACCTTCACCTGGGGGGATGGAGCGGGCATCTGAGCAGCCGCCCGCCCAGCGGCCGCTAATTACAGGGCAGGAGGACCTTGCGCGAGTTGAGACAGCCGGCCAGGCCCCGGCACCAGGATCCTCACCACAGGAATGTGGACGCCTGCACCCCAGCTCCAGCCTGAGCAGGTCCACATGAGATCAGCCAGGCGGGCAGGAG
>PJEM01020751.1:0-12761 GCA_004023845.1 Helogale parvula
GGGTCACTTGGCCCCGGGCAGGCAGGTAAGCGTGCCGAAGGCTGGTCACCTCCGCTTTGCTTTGCAGAAACTGGTGGCGGGAGGGGCAGACACGGCTGGCCGGGTGCGCTCTGCGGTGGTGAGCTGCCACCCCATGGAGACTCTTCAGAAGGGCACTGCTCTAGCAAAGCGGGATCACGGCTCAGGGGGGTGCAGGTGCCCCGACGGCGGTGGGTGCCAAGCACGTGGGTGAGGCTCGCGGCGTCCGTCCGCAGAGATAGGGGGGCGGTGGCTTTTTATGGACATGTTGGTTTCCGCTGTCCCCAGCTCAGTCCCGAGGTCAGGGGCCGTCAGCGAAGACAGCAGCCCCCTAGGGTGTGCAGCATTCTGTGGGTTGTAAATCTTCAGCGTGAACACTGGGTTTTCAGAGTTCTAGCTCAGCCTCTCGAGCTTTACAGAGAAGGCATCCCCTTCCTCTCATTCCACAACAGGCTTTCGTGGTAGAGTCAGGACCAGGAGCTGAGCCTTTACCTAAACGTCTCTTCCTGCCTGGGGACAGCCTGCAGACGCCCTCAGGGCTTTAGAATCAAAACTTTCTGAAGGGTTGTGCTGGCCTCGGCATATAGATTTTAATTCTTTTTGAAAAATTTTTTTAACATTTATTTATTTTTGGAAGACAGAGAAAGACAGAGTGTGAGCAGGGGAGGGGCAGAGAGAGAGGGAGACACAGAATCCGAAGCAGCTCCAGGCTCTGAGCTATCAGCACAGAGCCCGATGAGGGGCTCGAACACATAAACTGTGAGATCATGACCTAAGCCGTAGCCGGAGGCTTAACAGACGGAGCCACCCAGGCGCCCCGGGACCTTTAACTTCTTAGGTAAAGAAGTAATCCCTACCTTTCCAGATGGTACCATTTTATTTTTCCTGTATTGCCCCATTTCTTTAAAACTTCATGGTGCGTGAATATGGAAACGTACTCTCCGGTAGCATTAAAATTCTAACTTGAAAGTCCCTCGTGAACTGATGTTGTGACGCTCAGTGAGGAGACAGTCTGGCCAGAGTCTCCGACGTCAGGCCAGAGGGATTGAGAGGATTTCGGTCCTTGTCTTTTTACTGGAAGTTATTGGAAGTTACGAGTTACTGGATTTCCCGGTTATTATTAATAACATTAAAAATAAGCCTTATTGGTAAAAACGGATTTTGAGGGATGGAGAAAGGCTACCGAGGCAGGTTGGAAAGCAGCAAATGGAGGGGCCTCAGGAGGACGTGTGGGAGTGAGGCTCTTTCTTCACACACTGGCCTCTCCCTGCAGTGACCCTCACAGCCAAGGTCCTCAGTACAAGTGTGCACGTGTGTGCGGGCACGTGAGAGTGTCGGAGAATGTGAGGACATGCAGGTGTGTGTGGGTGTGCACAAGCTCACGTATGTGAGGGTAAGAGTGGGAGCCGTGAGGGCTGTGTGCACACTCACACGTGTGAGGCCTGTGTGAGTATGAGCATGTGTGCGTGTGTGTATGTGTGACGTGAAAGCAGGTGTGGTGTGTACGAGGGTGTGTAAGTGTGTCCACGTGACACACCCACGTGAGAATGTATGCGTGTATATGTTAATGTGTGCACACATGTGTATGTGTGACACGTGTAAGCAGGTGTGGGCGAGTAGGTATGGGGTGTGTGAGTGTGATGTGCACACGCCCATGTGAGAACGTGTGACTGTGTATATGTAACGTGTGTCGGGCACGTGTGTGTGGGTGTGCACGTGTGTGCATGCGTGACAGTGGTGGGGTTGTGTTGCGTGTACACACGCCTGTGAGAACGTGTGAGTGTGCCTGCACACGTGCGGGTCAGGGCGGAGACAGCCATGTTCGGCCCCCACTCTGATCCATCAAGGGAAGCAAGGAGCCCTGCCCCCTGACCCGCGTGTTGGGGGGGGGAGGGGCAGCTGGCCATCCTGGGTCGTGGGCGCAGAATTCACAACACTCTCAAGAGGCCACAGGGGTCTGCTTCCCCTTTAAAAAGTCCAATGAGGGGCATCTGGGTGACCCGGTTAAGCGTTTGACTTCGGCTCAGGTCATGATCTCGAGGTCCCTGAGTTCGAGCCCCGCGTCGCGCTCTGTGCTGACAGCTTGTGAGCTCGGAGCCTGGAGCTGCTTCGGATTCCGGATTCCGTGTCCCCCTCTCTGCCCCTCCCCCACGCGTGCGCTGTCTCTCCTTCAAAGTAAACATTAAAAAATTAAAGAGCCCATCGCTGAGGCTCGCTCTCCTATGCAGGGGGGTCGGGGAGACCAGAGGAGCTGCCCTGATGGCCCGCCCCCTCCCCGCCCCACTGACGCCCGCCCGGCCTCCCCCCTGCCCCCGCAGGTTCGCCAAGCTGCTGCTGCGCCTCCCAGCCCTGCGCTCCATCGGCCTGAAGTGCTTGGAGCACCTGTTCTTCTTCAAGCTCATCGGGGACACGCCCATCGACACCTTCCTCATGGAGATGTTGGAGACCCCGCTGCAGATCACCTGAACGCCCGCCCTGCACCCCCCACAGCCGCAGCCTCCCCACCCCCACCCTGCACACGTTCCCCTGCCTCCCGCCTCGCCCCACTCCCGTTCCCAAAATGTGATGCTTACAATAAAGAAATCTTTCTACATGTGCGACTTTTATAGGTGGCTTTGTAAGATGTTCAAGGAAACCCTTCTTTGCAATCTGAAGGGCTGGGAATCTTTCTGGACATTCTTGGAGAAACTCGCCAAGCCTCTGTACATATAATTGGTTCAAATTATTTTTTCACTTGCCCTGGAAAGCGAACGAGCGAATAATAAAATAATATATATGATGTTGGCATTGCCTGGAGCACGGGGTGTGTTATTGTGCTGTGGGGAGGCGGTCTCAGCTGTGGGAAGAAAGTGGTTGCGGGCAGGGGAAGGGCGGGGTGGTTCCTGAGACCGGAAATCCCACAGTCAGGCAGCCCGAGCCTAAGCTGTGCAGGGCCACCTGAGACTCAGCACCGCCCCTGGCAACAGTGGGAAGAAGCACTGTCTTTGAGAGGCAGCTAGTTTGGTTTTTATCTTCTTCCTCCTAAGAATAGTTGAGTACAAACAGCCTCGTTCTGCTTGAGAGCAACTGAGCAAAAGGCCAAGAGAAGATGCTCTCCTGATGGAGGAAGGTTCTGGATCCTGGAGGTTAAGAGGAGGTAGAAACAGAGTAACAAAGGAAAGGAATTTTGTGTGGTTCACTGGCAACATCAGCAACAAGACCAGAGTACATCTAATTTGTTTTCCATCATTTTCTGACCCTACATAGCCTGTTCTTAAGAGGGAAAGAAAAAATCTCTGCCAGCATCTAGCCTATGATTTCCCTGTGGTCCTAGAGTCCTACTGTCTACTGGACAGTGAGCTCCTTGAGGGTCGAGACTATGTCTCATACCAGAGCTAGACTCTCTCTCTCTCTCTCTCTCTATATATATATATATATATATGTAGCCCATCTCCTTTGAGTCACCTTCCTGCCATCTGCAGGAACAGGATTTAATGGATACACAAATCTATGCAGTGCTTTACCTGACACCCACTAGGGTTGTACAGTGTACAACATGAACAACTGCACATGGTAGGCCTACTTACCTTCTCTGTACACCAGAACCTGACACAGGGCCTTGCACACAGCAGATACATAGTAAATGTGTGTTGTTGAATTGGGGTCCACGTAACTGGAAAGAATTTCCTAAAGGACATTGTGGATGACAGCTGCCTCATTCCCCATCAACAACTTGTCCTCTCAGAAGACTCTGGGGCTAACTTTCCAGTCCAAATACATCCGTCAGTGGACAGACAATTTTGAGAAATTAAAATTGTCTTATCCCTGGGGAAAGTTTAGAGATCCCTTATCCTTAGACATGAAGCAATAGAAATAAAATCTTAACTATACTGGGTTCCCCCCACCCTTTTCTTTTTACTCTACATTTTCTGTGAACCATGAAAATGACTGGGATTTTGGGGAGACTAAGATTTAACTGCAGGCTCCCTGAGCCCCCCCTTCGGCCAGCACAGCTCACTGGAGACATTCGGCTGCGTGTGCCCTCCCGGGGGAATCACCATGGCCACCATTCATGTAAGCCGTGTCCGGTCCCCATCCTTGATCCCTTCCACAAAGGACCCTGGCTGTTGTCTGGAGCAGAGCACAGCCTGAGGAGGGCCCAGCGGGGCGTCGGGCACCCACCAGCCGGTGTCTCCCTGAACTGCTGCCACAGACTTTGAACTTGACTGGACATGAGCAGGTGTCTCTTCCCAGGTTGGCTCCGTGACATTCCGGGCCCCAAAGGCCACCTCCTTCCTGACCTCATCCCCCTCACACTCCAAGATGAGCAACTGAGTGGATGTTCCGTCCTCCTTAAGGCTCAAGAAGTGTCCCCAGACAGAGACCTCTCCTGCCTCCACTTACCTCACCGCGCAGAGGACCCAGCCCTGGAGAGAACCCACTGTCCTATCAGTGCCGACTAGTGCTTCCCGAGTGCCGCAACCCAGGCTGATGACACGGGTGACAAAGTCAAGGGACTAAAGGTTTAGCGATGTCTGAAGAGATTGTCACAACCAGGGAGACCTCGTGGGTAGAGGTGGCACAGGCCACCCCCCTCCCCAACTCCGCAACAAAGAGGCGTCTGGCCCCAAACCACCACGGTGCCAAGACTAAGAAACTCTGCTCCGAAGCCTCACTAACAGGTCAGAAACTCAGATGGCTCTTTGCTGTTGTTTCAGGATTTTGGCTGAAGCGCCAGGGTCAGGCCAGGAGGCTCCTGTGTTTTCTAGAGGAATCACGAGGTGTGCCCACACCACCTTACGAAGATAGGAGACCGGATTCTGTAACACTTACCTTCTATTTCTTCTCCAGCCTATATTCATACAAGACTGAAATTTCAGAGGGGTGTTCCTAAGAAGGAGGGGTGCTTGGGGGCAGTGCCCTGGCTTTACCCCTCTCCTCCAGCCGGGGGGCCACCCCCATTCCCAAGTTGAATGAAACAAAAGACCCCCCACCCCCCCGCGACTGGACCTTAGGAAGGGGGTACTTATGGGAAGGGAGGCTGCCCCCTCCTCCAGGCTGCTTGCTAAGTGCCAGGAACACCAGGTCCCCTGGTGGGAGTGAGGGACAAGAGGATTCTCGCCAACGTAGAGACTGAAGCCTTCGTCTTGACGGGAGAGCTCAGGAATCCATCTTGAGGGTGACTAGGACCAGGGAGGGCCAGCAGTACGGGCTCCCCGACCCCTGCACTTGGTCTGGTCAGGATGTGGCATTTTCGGTGAGCCACATTAATACTCTGCGAGGTCATTGTGCTCAGAATATCCCCGAAGGCATCAAGGTCAAGAGAACGCCTGTCCAGGCAAGGGGGGGGGGGCCCAGCCACAAGAGGTGGAATTATTGTGGGCAGTGACTAAGGGGTCAGAAGGGAAGCCACAAAACTTTCTCTAAGACTTTTGCTGCCATGCTATTTTGTTTGGAAAGCCCTCTTTTACATTTGTCTTCAGAGCTGCCTCAGAGTCCCCCTGGGAACAACCATCTCATAGTTCTACCTTCAAAGCTCATCCAAGAACAGGGACAAGAGCTACCAGGTGATCCAAATTCACAGCCCACCCCCATCTACCCCCAAACCTCCCCTGCAGCGGGCCCTGGGCTCGGAACCTTCATGCCCACCGCCCCAGCTTTATGCCATCTGTTTGATAGATGAGGCTCCGGAGGATTCTCGGCTGTTTCCAAAAATGAGATCTACCCTCTGAGAGTGATAATTTGCCACCACTGATGTAATTCAAAGGACTGGGGTTCAGGCTCTGAAGGGTCTGTCCCTCAAATGATCTCAGTGCTTTGGGCAATAAACCAGTCATGTCCTGGTCCCCCTAGGGGGAAGATTGCCCCCCGCCCCCGCTCCCCCCCCCCCAGGTGGGATGAATTCACGGCCACCGGGAGGGACTGAGTGGGCGGTGCCATGGAAGGTACACCCCTCCCCTCCCCCGGGGGCGGGTCTGCGCGGTGGTGGGTCTGGGGACCCAGCCTCTGCTGGCTGGAACCAGAGTACGAGGTAACAAACTTTTCCAGCCAGGGAAGAGCAGCCTTCACCCCGCTCCATGGGGAAAAATAAACCTCCACGGAAATGTCTCCCGTGACGGTGTTGGAGCACACAGCCATCCCCGACCATACTGAACTGGCGGGGGGACCAGGACCCCAGGGGCAGCCCCGCGCGGTCCCGGCAGCTCCAGGGACGCGTGCGACCCGCCCAGCCCCAGCGGGACGCTTGGTGCCAAGATTGTTAGGCGCGGGCGCCCTCTGCTGCCAGCTCGGAGCATCACACTCAGCTTCCTGGGAGCAGGGCAGCCGGGGAGTCTGGGATGGAATTTTCAAAATGGGGGGGGGGGGAAGGAAGAGTTGGAAAATGAGACTCAAATAGACTCAGAAGACCAAATATGCCCCCAGGCATATACTCAGTGCGGTTTGCGTTTCTGGAGATATGGGCTCCCAGGAGGAATCTCAAAGAGGACAGAATGGAGAATCTCATGGGGGAAAGGCTTAGAGGCAGGAGCGGGTCTAAGCGGGCAGGGCCACCTCCCTCAAGGCTGCCAGTCCCTCACTTGCTAAACACTAGCTAGACACAGACCTGTGACTGCCGGGTCACCAACATGACACAGGGGGCCGAAGGGTAACGCCACAGGAGGGCTGGCTCCCAGCTGTCACCGCTAGGTGTGACAGCAGATTCTCCCTGGGCAATGCTGCCGATTAGACTGCTTTCTCAGAGGCACAATGGGGCTCGTGAGAGCATCTGTCTGTGCGTTTTCAACGGGACCGGGTTTTGGGGGAATGTTCTATTCTTCTTTGCTTGTAAAGGCTGTGAGCCAGTTGCACTGCAAAGTGCAAAAGTGCTGGGTCAGCCCTTCCCAAGTTTAGAGAGGCAGATACGGGCGTTCACAGCAAGTGAGGTCACTGCACACTTAGAGGTAGCGACGTGACTATCAGGTTACCTGGTGGAGAGAGCAGAAGACCAAGAGTCGGGGGCCTGGGGTCCTCTGCTGCTTATGCAGAGCCTCCTGGTCTGACCCTGGGCAGGTCCCTGGACCCCTCAGGGCTCCAAACCCCTGTCAGCAAAGTCAAAGGTGCTGACTACATGATCTGCGTTCCCCTCCACCTCACTGAGTCAGTTGTGTCTTTTAGAAATTGATTGATACCCGATTCCATGACCCTCCGTGCCATGGGACACCCTGACCTCGCAGTACTGATTCCAGAGAAAACCCCAAAAGATCCTATTCCTTAGAAAGCTCAGAATCAGAAGGGCAAAACGGGTTAAACATAGTTAAAGTATCAGTTGAGCAGTGGTTATGGGTTTAGCATTCCGTTAAATGACAGAGGTGGGAAGGTGATTTCTAGTGCGGGGGGGAGACCCGACCATCCAAGGCACCTCTTTGGCTTATTTTTTCCCCTTTATCTTCTCTCTCAGATCAAAATCTTCCCCAGAGTACCCACTTCTCATGTATTTCTAGTCGGTCCTTGAAAATCCACCTTCGGTTTGTTGATTTCACAGATGACAGCCGTGAGAATTCCATAGTCCTCTTTTCTCTGTGTTAAAAATGCACATGAGTCATTTTTTTGGCCATCAGTCTCCTCTTGAGTCACTCTTCTTTGTTTTCCTCTGTGCTCTGCTTTGAGGTCCTTTGGTGACGCTCTCCATCTATCTCCTCCGACTGCTGCCCAGGGATTCAGCACCCTCCTCAGTGGCCTCTGGGTCTTTGCCAGGACGGGCATTCTCGCCTGAGTCTCCTTGCTTACACGCGCAGGAGCTTTTCTGGCGCATCTCCAGGGAAGAGGGTTTGCCTAACTGTAGTCACATCCCCCCGTCACTAACATGTCTACATCGCTCCATGAAAGGTTTGCAGCAATATCGCCCAGCCACGCTCCAGGGGCCCATTTCTACCTGTCGTTCCCAGCATTTGCTATATTCAAGTGTATTACCTCCATGTAGTACGCACCTTGAGGGAGACCTTTCTCTGATTAGGAGAGACATTGGGCTCTTCTCACTGTCTTCATTAGCCTTTCAGATTCCCTTTTCCTTGAGTTACCTACTTACAGCATTCTAAGGAACTCGACCAAATTCTTTAGTGACCCAAAGCCTCCTCACATTCCCCCAATATTTTTTAATAGGAAACCAGTGGACCTAATACGTTGTTCCTATTCTCTCTCCGTTCAAATAAATCAGGACACAATTTATATGCAACTTCCACAGAAAGAAACGTTTCACGTCTTGGTAACAATTAGAATATGGACTGCGTCATGTCATATGAGAAGTTTTGGGTCAAGACTTGGACTGGCTTGCCGTTTGGCACGGCTGCTGGAAAACACAGCCGGGTCGGCCTGGCTGACAGGCCTCCAATGACCGGTGGGATTCTGACTGTTATCACCGTCAGTCACGTCTACGCCAAGAGGGGTGTTGGGATAACTATCTCTCACATTCTGAAGCAGACACACAGGCAACGCCCCCTGAAGGCCATTTGGGGACGGGGTCCAGTTTTGCTTGGATATAGGAGAACAGAGACCTCAAGAAGAGAACACTGAAACGCGCATGGCAGACCTGAAAGTTGTGTGACGGTGTGTTGAGGAGAGAGTAAACGGCGCTGGATTACAATTTGGAAGCGTGCTGAAGTCCATTGAGTTGCTTCTCTTCTTTAAAAACTAGGCTTGGCCTAACGGGGTTGTTGCCCTTTCCTTTTTAATGTTTATTTATTTTTGAGAGAGAGAGAGAGCACACAAGTAGGGGAGGGCCAGAGAGAGCCAGGGAGACACAGAATCGGAAGCAGGCTCCAGGCTCTGAGCTGTCAGCACAGAGCCTGACGCAGGGCTTGAACCCATGAACCGTGAGATCATGACCTGAGCCGAAGTCGGACGCTTAACCGACTGAGCCCCCCGGGTGCCCTGGTGTGTTGCCCTTTTTTTTAGGCCAGTGCCTAACATACATGTCCTTCTTTGTCTTTCTTTCTATTGGGTTGTTGACTTCCTGTTACCATTTGGCAGGAGTCTCTTCAATATTCTATACATCACACCTTTGAAAGCTAGAGATGTTACAAGTAGCTTCTCCCAAGCTAAAACTCCTTATTGACTTGAACAGAATTTTCCTTTTGAAGCGGGAGTCGAGCCCCGCCCCCTACACTAAGGTTTGCCATCCTGGCGTCTTGTTGGAGACGCCTCCTTCATCCCAGGGCTTCAGAGACACGTTCTCGTTCTAAAGTAGGCTCGGAATCAACCTAGCCAGAGACTCAAGGTGCAAAGTGCCTGCTTTGTAAGCGATAGATGTGGACGGGAGAATTCGGCAGGCTTCTCTTCCCGAATGAAGGTGTCCAGACCCACTGTGGTAGGCGGAGCCTGAGAAGAGCGCCTCCTGTGGCCAGAGTGGCCATGCTCGGGCACCATCCTGTGGGTCCCGGGAGCACATGGCTCAATGCACTTGAACTCACTCAGGCCAGCCATTCAGGACATCACTGATCCACCTTTTGGATCCCCCCTCAAGGGAGGAAATGCAGCTCAATGTCTTTTCTCCCCATTCTCCCCAGTCAGATCAGTCACTTCCTTTCCATGAGGAAAGGGTGGGAAGGGAAGCCCAGTGGTCTCCTCCAGTATGTATGTTTCCAGCGAAGTAGCGGAAGTCTTTCATCTTTGGATTGAGTTGGAAATGTGAGGTCAGGCAGAGAGTAAAACAATTCCTTTCACTAGGCAATCTGAATAGCTTCATAGCACAGTTGATGAGAGCGAGGCTCAGAAAGGTTGAGTGACTTGCCCAAGGTCACACAGCCAGCAATGGAACCATAATTCAAAACCAGGCCCTAGAGTCTGCTTGACTCTAGACATGAGCTCTTAGTTTCTCCTGTTACCCTAAACTGGAGGATGGACTCTGACCTCTTCCGTGCTCTGTCTCCCTCAAATCGTGGCTGCCCAAGATATTGGAACTCCAGCGGCCACCTCTCAGAGTGACCTGGTCATATTGCTGAGACCCCAGCAAGCAAAAGGGCTTGTTTAGAGCTGGCAGTGAAATTGGGGCAGAGTGCAGGTGCCTTCCAAGCCCCTGGTGCCTCTTTCCTGGATGCTTTTAGCTTTGAGCTCCTGTTCCAAAGAGGATGGATGAAAATAGCAGAGGTTCAACACAGACCAACTTAGGCAAAGAGGGGGATGTATTCTCTTGCAAAACGGAGAGGTCTGAAGGCAGGACCCAGGACCTTGCCCTGTGGTTTCCTCAGGGCATCTCCAGGGCTTGTTTTTCTCCTTGTGAGCACATTCCTGGCAAGCTTGACCAACGATGCCTGCGGGGGGGGGGGGGGGGGGAGGAGGGGAAGGCTCTACACTGGCACCCTGGCATCCTTGCCGGCCAGTGCCCGTGGCTGAAAGAACAGAGTTTCAATCCCTGCTGTGTCCCAACAGAAATCCTGGTGTTCACAGGCACTAATCTGTTGGAATCGAGTTCCAGATACATCTGCCGGGCGATGGCAGGGGCAGGGACACCAGAATCACACGGGCCGAGCATCTGGGGCGGCAGTTTCCTAAAACGAAGTGAACCATGAAGCAGGGTCCCCCGAAGAGGTGGAGATACAGGCTGGAAGAGGTGGGGATGCAGGCCGGAAGAGGTGGGGATGCAGGCCAGGAGCCAGAACAAGCGGCGTGTCCACACACCTGCCAGATTCAATGGGCCGTCATTCGTGTGCATTTCTCCTCTGCTACCTCCACTTCCAGGAGAGGGGCCCTTCACGCACGCGGGGTCCCCGACACGGGGCCAAGTGTACATCACCGCCCTTCCCTCCCAGTGCACCTCTGTGGCGTGGGGACCGCCATGATCTCAGTTTTAATGATGAGGACATCAGAACTCAGGGAAGTTCTATAGCTAATTCAAGGTCACACCGATAGGAAGGGACGGAACCCAAACGCAAACTCAGGAACGCCTGGACTAAGTTCACGTGAACTTCATCCCTGCATGTCCTGCAAATCCCTCAGCTCTTTCAGGGAAACAGGGCTCCCTGCAACTCTGCAGATAATAGAGCATAAATCTCCCCTCATCCCTCCCCACCGCCCCCCCAGAATAGAAGGCACCAACCCATACTTTCACTGCCTATGATCTCTTTGTAGAAATTCTGGATTTCCGCTTCTGTCACAGACACTTTCTGCCTTGGCAAAAGTTGACCACCCACAGGAGAGGCTGATGTTATGAAGGGACAGCTGTTTGGGGGGATTGTCCGAGGCCAGAGAGACACTTTCTTTGTTTTCAGCTGAAGAAGGATATATGCCCCCCCCCCCAAGTTGCCCAGTTCCAAATTGGCTAAACCACTGTTGTTCAGACTTCCCCGAGCAATTTCATCCCTGGGGTGGGAACGGAGCATGGAATGATTTGGAGCAAAAGGACAATTTCTGGACGATTATGAGTGAGTGAAAACAGGAGGTTATAATGGATGTTGTCTCTCAGCCCTGAACTCCGGCATTTGTAAGCAGGAATTCTGTCCCTCAGATTTTGGTGGTAGAAACGTAATGCCGAACAGTCGTCTGAAAGTACTTCTCGATGTTCAGTAATTAGAAACAGTGAGCCTGACCCAGGAGCCTATTCGCCGGGTGCGGAGCACCGGTGCCCATGAGAAAAGGAGGGGCCCGGGGCGCCTGGGTGGCTCAGTCGGTTGGACGTCCGACTTGAGCTCAGGTCATGATCTCACAGTTCGTGGGTTTGAGACCCGTGTTGGGCTCTGTGCTGACAGCTCGGAGCCTGGAGTCTGCTTCAGATTCTGTGTCTCCCTCTCTCTCTGACCCTTCTCTGCTCGCACTCTGTCTCTCTCTCAAAAATAACTAAACATTTCAAAAAAGAAGAAAAAGAGGGGCACTTGTTGGAAACGTGTAAAGATAAACAGAGCAAAAACTAAAACTATTTCATATATATTTTGAGTGTGACCTGTATTTCTCCTTTAAAACTGCAAGGTCAGATAGCTAACATAAAGAAGCTTCTCTGAGAGGAAGGAACTGGAACACAAGATGAACGTTCTTCGGTAATGACGAGAAGCCAGCGTCTCACACCGGGGAGCATGCCGTCAGGCAAGGAGACAGTGTGGTTTAGGAATAAGTCAGGCTAGGACCTTCATTTGTGCGCAAAAATGTATTCTGAGATCGGGTCCAGGATAGGATCAGACTTCTTCCGATTTCCTGGAACAGCTTTAAAAGCTGGAAAACACCCAGTTACCGTCCGTGACTTAGACATAGGGCTTCCTGGAGGCAGAGGAATCCAGCTTCGTGATTTCTCAGGGCTTTTCCATCTTACAGTGATTCGGAAACCAGGAGCACGTGCCGAGTCTGTGCACACGTTCTCACACACACACAC
Organism: Helogale parvula; assembly: GCA_004023845.1. Classification (NCBI taxonomy): domain Eukaryota; kingdom Metazoa; phylum Chordata; class Mammalia; order Carnivora; family Herpestidae; genus Helogale; species Helogale parvula. The sequence goes on from PJEM01020751.1 coordinate 12,332, forward strand.
ACACACACACACACACACACACACACACAGTGTGATCGTTTCAGCAGCATGGGATGTATGAAAAGAGAGAACCGAACAGGTAGGTGGAAGTAAAGAAATCTCGCACCACGTGGAGCAGGGAGGGATGGGGTGGCCGAGTCGGAGTCCCTGCTCAGTGGTGAGTGACAGCATCCATCACAGCAGCCACAGACAGCACAGCCCCTTTCTCTCTCGGATCTGTCAGGACCGAGGAGGCCAGCTCCGAGTAGGATGCACACTCTTCCTAAGCCCCTCTGCCTGTCTCTCTGGATGATCCGGCGGGCAGCTACGCCGTCTGGAGTGTAACCCAGTCTGCCAATGTCTGCTGTGGTAGTAAGTGACGCCTCTCAGACCCAGTGAGGGGCTCGGGCCTGAGGCTGTCACGAGTCTATTTTCTTACAAAATTTTTTCC
>PJEM01020753.1:0-12749 GCA_004023845.1 Helogale parvula
GTGTAGAAAAATATCCCGACTAGACTCACATTTAGCCCTGTTTTCAACAGACCTCATTTTCATTGCAAGGACACATGTCCTTCAAACTTAATTAACTGTAAGTGGTTGTGATTTTCCATCTTCCCATCATTTTTTATGTTTATTTTTATTTATTTTGAGAGAAATAGAGAGCAAGAAGGGGAAGGGCAGAGAGAGAGAGAGGGTGATAGACTCTCAAGCAGGTCCCACGCTCCAGTGCAAAGCCCCACACAGGGTCCTAACCCACAAACTGCAAGATCATGACCTGATTCGAAACCAAGAGTCAGACATTTAACTGACTGAGCCACCTAGGTGGCCCTCCATCCTTCCTTTTTACATTTCCTTATCATCATCATCATCATCATCATCATCATTTTATTTATTTTGAGGGGGGAGGGACAGAGAGAGAGAGAGAGAGAGAGAGAGATAGAGAGAGAGAGAGAGAGAGAGAGAGAGAGAGAGAGAGAGAGAGAGAGAGAGAGAGAGAATCCCAAAGAAGACTCCACAATGTCAGTTTAGAACCCAGAGCAGGGCTTGTACTCACAATTTGTAAGATTATGATCTGAGACAAAATCAAGAGTTGGACGCCCAACTGACTAAGCCAACACATGCCCTTATTATTATTGTTTTTTCAGTGTTAAATACCATTGGTTCCAATAGGATCATCTTCTTAGCACATTGAACACAAATTAAAGACATATCCCAAAAGTCAGATTATTAACTATAAATAACATCTTAACTGTACACATATAGATGATCTTTTACCACAATTTATACACCCCAACAATATTTCTCTTTTTTCCTTCTGTTTGTAAGGTTTTCCGGGCTGCCACTCACATAACTCCTTTTTTAAAATGCCTGTTCTTAGTGCTGATTTCATTGACTATATAATGATAATTAGAATTTCCTTCCTTCAAATAGTTTCGTATTCTTTCTTTCTTAAATACAACCTTTTCACTTATCATAATTTCATGTAATATGTACTTTAATTTATATATGATTTCTTGTCTGATTTTTTTCCAGACATTTCTCTCTGGAAATTTGTCTGGCATATATAGTGGCTTAATAAATATCCCCTAAACGAATAAATTGTTTATATAAGGAATTGTCAAAAACATTTTATTTAACTCAATGAAGGTATGCATGTAAAAAAAAGATAGAATGTAATTAGGTACAGTCTTAGATTTTTTAGTTTAGATTTTTCTTTTTAAATATGTCCTCTTTCTATTGATCGCTTTTCTATTTTTTTCTAGCTTTCTCTTTTAGGGAAAAATTTTCCAGTGAATAATGTGTCAGTGGCATCACACATAATTCAGCACTTCAGGATTTCATAATCAGTATTTCTGATTTTTTTCAATTTTTTTGACTTAGGGATAGTTTAGTAACATCTGAAAATGCTTAAATGAATATATTGAAAGTTTTTTTTTACATTTCTTATTAATTTCTAAAGAGAATGAAATTTTTAGACATTTTCATTATTAGGATCTTAGTTTTCACTAATGTATGGAAGTTTTTATAAATGCACTTATTCTTGTAAAGAAAATTATCACAAAGCTTTTCTACATTTTTACTTACAGAAATAATTTTATTGGATGTTTAAGTCTTAATTCTTTTTTAAATTTTTCTAACATTTAATTTTGAGAGATAAAGAGAGACCGACCATAAGTGGGGAGGGACAGAAAGAGAGACACGGAATCCAAAGCAGGCTGCAGGCTCTGAGCTATCACCACAGAGCCCAACTTGGGCCTCAAACGTGCAAACTGTAAGCCCATGACCTGAGCCAAAGTCTGACACTTAACCAACTAAGCCACCCACCCACCCCTAAGTCTTTATGCCCTAAAGATTACTTAACTGAAAACACTTAATAGGGGCATATAAAGTTTTCCTAAAGTTAACAGGCTTCAATACATTTCTCTCATTGCATCTCCTGTATGAGAAGTTTCCTGTTTGAGATATGCATTGCTACTCTACTATTTGCACAGATAACATTCAATCTGGAGTGGGAGAATCCAAGTGAGGCATCCAACTGCAGAGACAAGAGGATGCGGTTACCTCTTAGGATGATGGACTCAAAACAGCAATCAAAATAAGCATGGCATTTGTAAGCATGACAATGGCAAGATGATCATGATGTTTCTAGAAGAAAATAGATGAGAAACACTAAATTCTGATTTCATTTGTATAAGCATGTTAAGTGAACAAAAGTCTAACTGGAATCATAAAAACACTCACCGTGTGGGCTCAGCAATCAATTTGTGAACTGAGCCAGCTTATAGCTAGAACCTCTAATATGAAGGGAGCTCACGTTCCCTCAAGGGATGACCCTCATATATTACCAAAATATTTAAACAATTAATATTTCTCCAAGCCTTTGACAAAGGGACTTTGGACATTTACCAGGGTAACTGTGCATCAGTGAAAAAGGAATTAAGAGATCTTTGGAACTACTGGATATTAGTTCTGAACTGATGATGATAATTCCAGAACACCCAAAATTTCATTGTGTTTTTATGTTTTGCGGCCCAAGAGTCAGGGGAGCGACCTGTGTAAGTCAAGTAGTCAATGGAGTTTTTCTTCTGGCCAACTCACAATGAACTTAGTGTGTCCATGGCCTATCCTGTGGTTATTTCTCCAGTTCCAGAATGTCTAATTGGAACAGAACAACTCAGCCTCAGGTAGAAGCCACACATTGGTTCCTTGACCTGTGGAGTAAGGGTTATCATGATGGAAGAAGCCATGTGGGAGCAACTGTATCTGCCTCAACCAAGAAAAATAGTGAACCAAAATCAGGACTGCGTTCTTGCAGGGAGATAAGAGATTAGTTCCACAATCAAAGACTTGAGGGATGTGGGAGGGGTAACTCTACTTTTTAAAAAATTTTAATATTTATTATTTTTGAGAGAGAGAGACAGAGAGCAAGCAGAGGAGCGGCAGAGAGAGGGAGATACAGAATTAGAAGCAGTCTCCAGGTTCTGTGTGACTGGACAAGAGCCCAACACAGGGCTTAAAATCACAGACTGTGAGATCATGACCTGAGCTGAAGTTGACCACATAACCAACTGAGCTCCCAGGTTCCCTTAAGAGTGGTGATTCTATTACATTCCCATTCAAGTCTTCCATTTGGCCTGTGCAGAAAACTCGTGGGTCTTTAAAAATAGTAGAAAATTAATTAGGTGATTATTCCAGTGTTGGCATTGGATCAGATGTGGCTTCATTACTGGAGCAAATTAACACATAACCTGGTAGCTGGTGTGCTGCTATTGATCTGGCAAGTGTTTTATCCTTCCTCCATTTTTATAAGTTTTACCAGTTCCATCCACGGTGCTGCAAATGGGAGGATTTCATTCTTTCTCAATCCAAGTAGTATTCCATTGTATATATAAGCAACATCTTTATCCATTCATCAGTTGATGGGTGCTCTCTCTGAGCCAACAAAGCCAACAATCTTTACTGTTCTACCCAGAAGTATATCAGCTCTACAGCCTATGTCATAATTTGATTAACTGGTATTTTATCCCAATTTCCTTCCAAAGGATATAACCCTGATCCACCAAATTGATGACATTGTGCCAATTGGACTTAATGGGCAAGAAGTAGCAACTACACTAGACTTATTGGTGAGACATTCATGTGACAGGAGTTGGAAAATTAATTTATGAAAAATTCAGGGGCTTTATGGCTAAGTGAAATTTCTAAGGGTGCATGTCTAGATATGTCTTCTAAGGTCAGGGGAAATTTGGTATATCTGGTGTTTTTAAAACCAAAAGAGTCACATGAACGTACCTCTTCTGTGAGGGTAGTGTATTCCTCATTTATGTGTCTTGTTCCAGCCATATATCTATTGACCCAAAACATTGATAGTTTTGACGGGGGTCATGATAGAAGACGGCTCTGTGATAGTTTTGGCTGCCGTGCAATCTTCTCTTCCACATGGTCTCTATGATACAGCAGGTCTATTACTACGGAATGTGGCACTGGCAGAGAAGGATGCTGTTTGGAGCTTTTGGTTGGCCCCCTATGAAGGAATCTCAGTAGATCTTTAGTATTCTGGAGCAAAGCCCTGTCATTCCCCATAGATAATTACTTTTTTTTTGTAAAACAGCTCTTAGCCTGTCATTAGGCCTTAGTAGAGACTGAACACTTTACCATGACCACAACATTACGACGCCAGCTGAACATCCCCATTCCAAGTTGTGTCTTTTCTGACCCAACAAGTCATAAATGTGGCCACACACAGCAGCACTCCATCGTGAAATGGAAGTGCGATGTATGAAAATGCACTTGAGCGTACCTTGAAGGTGCAAGTAAGTTACATGAAAAAGTGACCCAAATATAATGGTCCACAATTCTTCACTCTCCTTGCCTGAGTCTATCACTTCTAGAGAGTTACTGATGATTATTTGCCAGAGATAGAGAGGCTTGAGGCCTAGTGGGGACTATTCATATGATTCTGAAAAATATGTGGGCACTGTCCAACAATGGACACCAAAGCAATATTGCCTCTTTCTGTGACAAACCCGAAAGACTTCAGAGAAAGAAAATCCTTGCAGTGGTAAGAACCTTGAGCAGTATAACTAGATGTGCATGATTTGTATTATATAAACATGTATATATATTATGTATATATGATATATGCTAATTAAATAAGAAAACTGACTTTCCGCACTATATCAATTATATTTTTCAGTATATCTACTGCCACTTAAACTGAAATACATAAAAGAAAGGAGTATGTATTTCTGAATATTTCCAATGGAAATGTGTCCCAGGTAAATTAAGAATAGGCCTTTGGGTACAATTAAAATGCAAATCTCAAGAGATCAAAAATGCTAATTGACCAATTCCTTTATGATATGAGTTTGAGCTTGAGAAAGAGATGTTGCTATAAGAAGACTGGTAACACACTATATTTCTGAAGACAATCCTTTGTTCTAGGACTGCTTTAGAAATACATGAAGGACAAGACTGATCCTGAATATGAATCTAACTTTGAGCTAAACCAGTAGATATTAATTCTCAACAACGCACATGAAAATAAAATTATTGTAGTCAATTTGGCTGTCATTTCCATTCTATCAGTGAAAGGTAACAGACACATTCCCCAGAACTCTCCTCGACACCAGCAATTTTTTTCAACAACTTCCTAATATTAATAGAGGTCCATTATATAGGAAATGGAGCTCTGTGCTAATCCACAGCCACAAATGAAAGCTGTTGCAGTAACGATTCATGAGATCCAGAACTGCAAATGAGGGAAATATATGTCAAAAACTATCGGTGAATTTAGTGAATATTGCATGATGTTTTCTCTTTCTGTAATCTGATAATACATCTGAAAATAGCAGGAAGATGGCTCCAAAGAGATTTTGTTTGTATTTCTAAGTCCCAGGTAAGTAATCTTATCATCTTCTTTCTGAAAATGTGTGCATGTGTTTCTCACACTGAAACACTTCCCATTCCTTTTTTTTTTTTTTTTTTTTTGTATGTCTGTATTTTTCAGTTAACCTTAAGAAATGTGCATCTAGGGAGGGTGTCTGGCTGGTTCAGCCAGTTGAGCTTCTGACTTGATTTCATCTCAGGTCATGATCCCATAGTTTGTAGGATCAAGCCCCACTTCCAGCTCTGTGATGGCAGTGCAGAGCTTGCTTGAGATTCTCTATTTCTCCCTCTGCCCCTCTTTCTAGCTTTCTCTACTTCTCTCTCTCTCTCTCTGAAAATAACCATTTAAAAAGAGAAAAGTAAAATGCCTCTTATGACAGGCAGGAAAGAATGTTCATTGATTAAATGCTTGTGAAATGGATTGGTAATGAATAGGCACCCTTGAGAGGGTGGGAGGCACTAAATGATAAAGTCGACTTAATACAACATCTAGTCCCTTTGGGTCACTCAGGTGGAGTGCTGAACATCTGAAACAAGCTTGCACTAACCATCATATTAATGTCAGCTAAATTAGGCAAATAAGTTTTCTAGTTTCTAGTAAGAGCACTTTATATTTTAATACTTTCTTGTAAATCACATTTATTTTCTTATTTTTATTTAGCCTTTCTATTTTAGGCTAGAAAACTGTACTATTGGCAATGAATTGTCTATTACCCACAACACAGATAAGCATATGCTTTATGTAGGGAGCAAACCGGTTTGCTTGGTGCATACAGAGAACAATTTGGTTGTCTTATAGATTAACTCTCATATCTGGTCTTTATTCACCAGTAGAAAAAGTTGTGACAAAAAAGTATAAAGAATTTTAGCATTAACATGAAAAATAAGCAGGACTTTCATTCATATATATATGTAGGTATTTGTGTGTGTATATATATATATATATATATGAATATATATATATATATATATATATATATGTTTTTTAACTTAGCAAAGCTTTACTCACTACAAAGAATTATTAGATCCACCGTCTAAGATCTTGTGAATTTCCTAAAATAACCCTGTAAAGTATCTTTTAGGTGTTGAAAAATTAAGACTCCCACACAAAGGGATCATTAAAGTCACAAATTATAGAACTTTCTTTCCTAAAGAGCCTTTATTTTTTCTAAGAGTATCATATCATTCATTCCAGTAGATAAGTTGCTAAATGGATGATTTGGAGCCCAACGGTAGACTGAAGTAGAAGATTGTATATTCCATGAAGAACCTCTACTAAAATTGTTCCAGATAGATATCTCTTAGAGTTCTATCAGGTCCACACAATTGTCAACTCAGAAATTTTTGTCTGCCAATTCTATTCAAAAATAGAAAATCACGTAAAATTCTCAGTTAACTTGAAGTCATTATATATGTGCTTGCCATCCTTGACCCTCTCATTATTGGACTCTAGGTCAATTCTGGCTAATAAGTCTAACTTTCGTTCCTGTTATTCAGCAGGTAAGTTGAAAGGCTCGAGTTGATAAAAATGACAGGGAACAATTTCACTGAGATCACTCTCTTCATCCTCTCTGGATTTGCAAATCGCCCGGAACTACAAGTTAGTCTTCTCTTAATGTTCCTCTTCATTTATCTGTTCACTGTTTTGGGGAACCTTGGGCTAATCATGTTAATCAGAATTGACTCTCATCTTCACACTCCTATGTACTTTTTTCTTAGCAACTTAGCATTTATTGACATATTTTATTCTTCCACCGTAACACCCAAGGCACTGGTAAATTTCCAATCCAAACAGAAAACCATCTCTTTTGTTGCCTGCTTTGTTCAAATGTACTTTTTTGTGGGTTTGGTGTGCAGCGAATGTTTTCTTTTGGGGTCAATGGCCTATGACCGCTATGTAGCGATCTGCAATCCCTTATTGTACTCCGTGGTTATGTCCCAGAAAGTGTGCAACTGGTTGGGGGGCATGCCATATGCAATAGGCTTCACGAATTCTCTGATATCCGTCTGTGTGATAAGCAACTTGGCCTTCTGTGATTCCAACATCAATCATTTCTTCTGCGATACCACGGCTCTTTTGGCCCTGTCCTGTGCAGATGCGTTCAGCACAGAACTGGTCATCTTTGTTTTAGCTGGGATCACTCTTTTTAGCTCTCTGCTCATCATCACACTCACTTACATGGCCATCATCTCAGCCATCCTGAGGATCCAGTCTGCAGCAGGCAGACAGAAGGCCTTCTCCACCTGCGCGTCCCACCTCATGGGCGTGACTATCTTCTATGGGTCCCTGATCTTCACATATCTGCAGCCAGATAACACATCATCCCTGACCCAGGCCCAGGTGGCATCCGTATTCTACACCATTGTCATTCCAATGCTGAATCCACTGATCTACAGTCTGAGAAACAAAGATGTGAAAAATGCCCTCTTGAGAGTCATACATAGAAAACTGTTTTCATGACAAATCTGTGCACCTCACCTGGTTGGTTTCAAGCAGTCAATTACTGCAACAATCAGGAATGTCGTAGAATAAACCCAAAAGGCTTACATGAACTAAATGATAACTTAGAGTCTTGAAATTTGGGAGGTGAAATATTATTTTATTTGTTCATACAGAGTACTGAGTCAGCGCATGAACAGTTTATTTCACATACAGGTTATAGATATTATTTGCCCAGTGAGGTGCAAACACAATGTCAACAGACACCGGTAATAGAAAATCTCTTAATATTGTGAATTCATTTTTCCATATAGTTAAAATTTTGATCATTTATTTTTGAATCATGAGCTTTAATGACCTAGAAAAGTGTTGTCTAGGCAGTGAAGTACGGTCTCAAACTCAAACATAACAGAGTTGAATTTCTAAAAATTCATAATGTACCTCCTAAAGTTCAAACATTTGATAAATATTTAAATGTGTGTGGATGTCAATTAAAAAAGCATCAGTTATATAACACAATTCCTGACGCATTTGGAACAAAAATTTTGTTTTCCCAAATCAGGCAGACATGCTTGCTGACAACTATAGTATTAGAGATAACTGGCTTTCATTTTGTTTTTCCTTAAAAAGAGACTCCATTTAATGGACTCTTTACAAAAGGACCACTGGAAAGGATGTGTCCTTCAGTACTGCATAAATCACCCAGCAGTAGTTAAAAGAGCTTGCAATCACATTGAAAATACATGTTGAGGGGCACCTTGGTGGCTCAGTCAGTTGAGCATCCAACTTCAGCTCAGGTTATGATCTCAAGGTTTGTAAGTCTGAGATCAGGCTGACTGCTGTCAGCACTGAGACCACCTCAGATTATCTGTCCCCACTCTCTCTATGTGCCCCTCCCCCACTCATGCACATGCTCTTTCTCACTCTCTCTCTCTCAAAAATAAATAAACATAAAAAAATTAAAATATATATTGAGGGATGCCTGGGTGGCTTAGTTGGTTAAGTGTCTGACTTCAGTTCATGGTCATGTTCTCAGGGTTTGTGGGTGTCAGCCTCACCTTAAGCCTCTCACTGAAAGCGCAGAGCCTACTTGGGATTCTCTCTGCCCCTCCCTTCACCCATGATTTCTCCTTCTCTGAAAAAATATAATAAACTTAAATATATATATATATAATATATAATATATATGCCAAAAAGAACTGATGATAAATTTGATGAAGCACTTTTACAAGAACATGCATGTGATTAATAGTATTTCTTTCTGTCCGACCAGGATCTAAGCTAATTCAGAGCAGAGTTTACTTGGTCATATTTGTGTTCTCCACATTTAGGAAATGTATTATATACACAAAATCTAAGTAAATACTTTCTTTGCTCTCTATGTCCTGTACAGTGATGAATTCATAAAGGCGAAAGATTCTGCCTTTGTTCTGTTTGTACCTTTCTTTTGTAGAAGTCAGATAGTCACGTGTACTTGGTGTTCGAAAACATTAGTTTAGTTGAAAATTCTATTTCTAGAATTCTTTCAGAAACATTTCTTATTTATACACTACAATTGGCATAGCAACTAACATATATATTTCTTTTCAAGTAGGAGTTCTTTCCTTCAACGGTTAAGATATGTAAATAAGTACACACTGAATGATACTTGATATACACGATTTTAAATCACTGGAGTACATTGGATGGGAGTTCTCATAAGTCATACAGCACAAGCAAAGTAGATAAAAAATATCAGTTTTCAGTCTTGGGGGCGGCTGACAGGATCAGTGTGTGCACATACATGTATTTGCTTTGCAATATTTAATTTTCTTCTCAGATTTATGTTACTGGGCTCTGACTCTTACAAACTTCATTTTACAACATTACATTTTATGTTATAAACTATTATAAGTGGTTACTTGTGAAACATACTCTGCTTTAATTTATGGACCTTTTGAGGCCACTGTTTCTCTATTTCATCACACGTTCCCTTTCATTAAGCCTATGTGAGCTTTTATAGTCCTTCCAGGCACAGCATCTGATTCAGATTGGTTGCTCTGAAGAGTTTTCATCAACAGCATTGAGAACTATTAATCTGATTATATTTCCGAGGGGTGCCTGGTGGCTCAGTTGGTTAAGCATCCGACTTCGGCTCAGGTCATGATCTCATGGTTCATGGATTTGAGCCCCATGTAGGGTTCTGTGCTGACAGCTCAGAGCCTGGAGCCTATTTCAGATTCTTGTCTCCCTCCCTCTCAGCCCCTTCCCCACTTGTGTTCTGTCTCAAAAATAAATAAAACAAATAAAAAATTAAACTGATTATATTTCCTTTTCTTTCCTCTTTCCACCAAGGATTTTCATTTGGGCAGTCTAAATACATTGTTCATTTTTTTATATATATAATTGTGTGGTTTTTGCACATGACTTATATTTATCTTGGATCTAATTGTATTCATTATTTTTATTTTCTTGCATTGCAAGTATATTCTGCTATAAATAATTTCAAGATTTAAAATTTCTTTAGCTTTAATAAAATTATGTATCTAATTGCTCTTTTTATGTTAGTATTTTCTTGCTGTTTTCTGTCTACGAGCAAAAACCTTACTCATTTTTCTTGCCCAGCATAAGAAGTAGTAATATATTTCATTTGTCCACAGTTAGGATGAAATGCCCATATTTGATTTTCAAACTGCATGGCCCGTCAACTGATGTTTCCATGGTCTAAAACATTTTTGTCCTGAGTACCTACATGACTAACTCTTTCCTCCTTTCAATCTTAACTCAAATGCTAATTTTTCATTGAAGCCTAAGTTGACCACTCTATTTCTGGTTGCTTCCTCATGACTCTACACCTGGGCCCTCCATTCCCTAAGCTGTCTTACATTTTATTTTTTATAGCACTTCTCACATGCCAACATGTTGTATCACTAAGTTTTGTATTTTTATTTTTGTTTTTCCCTGCTGAGAATTTACAGTCTATAAATACTAGACCTGGTAAGGCCAGACTTCCATATCAACATATGAATCTTTCTTTACTAGCATATGTGAGCTGCTTATACTAGTTGATCCAATTAATCCATACATTTCAACATATTTACAAATGTTAACTTAAAAGAGGTCACATTTTCGGCATGCATGCAACACAATTTAAAATTAATATTTAGAAAAGGAAAAAATGTATCATTTAGCTTGCAAATAAAAATCATCTAATTTTTAAAAATTTTAAATTATTCTTTGTCAAGTAAAAAAAATAAAATATGTAACTTTCCATTAATTAATAATCAATATCACTACACATAAGTTAAAAGTGAAGCAACACTCAGGTTAATAATGCAAATATTAATTTCTTGTATTATTAAATGGGTAACAATATGTAAATAAAACAAGCAGTTTTTACTAGGTGCAGAAACAAAAACAGGTGGAGAAGGACAGATACCATATGTTTGTACTCATATGTCTAACAGGAGAACAGGGGAAACCTAATGGAGGACCATGGGGAGGGGAAGAGGGAAGAGAGTTGGGGAGAGAGAGATAGGATGCAAAACCTGAGAGACTATTGAACACTGACAACAAACTGAGGGTTGAAGGGGGAGGGGGAGGGGGGAAAGAGATGGTGGTAATGGAGAAGGGCACTTGTGGGGAAGAGCACTGGGTGTTGTATGGAAACCAATTTGACAGTAAACTATTAAAAAAAAGCAAAAACAAACAAAAAATTAATTGAACCTGAAGGGAAGCAGAATTTGCCAATCCCAAAATGTGCCTATTTGGCATAAGCGTTTCCTTGTGCTGGTTATTTTTAAGAAATAGTAGACACATTAAAAGCTTTGAAAACCAAGTAGAACTCGCCTTTTTGTAAAAGTTATTTACATTGATAACGAAATCTCTATATCAATGTCTCCCTCTTTGTACCAGGAAGAAAAGAACTAAATCTAGAAACCTCCAAGAATGGAGAAGACATGACCTTAAATCCGAATAAGGAGCATACCCTTATTTACTGCGATTTTCCTAGTAACTTCCTATAACTGGTTTCCAATATGGTTTTTAGCAGGAAATAGTGTTTAAGGTGGTGACTTGAGCCTCTTGGGGAGTTAGTTTTCTTTGTCATCTTGTCACCTGAACCTAGATTCACCTTGTGGTGTGTGTGGGGCCATGTCAAGGAGTCAAAAGAAAGGATTTTACTTGGAACAAGTAGAGTAGAACACTGGGGATATTTCCCCAAGGAGTGCCTCCTCAAACAATAAAATTCAGGAAGTTTTAAGCTAAGGATACATGCATATTCATGAAGGGGCTTACACAGGGGAGAATTCAGTAGAACTGTGGCAAAAGTCACCTTAAGGAGATAGGGTCTGTCATAGTTGATCCAAGTTAAATGGGTGGTCAAAGGTCAGTATCTTCAGTCCTCTGGCTCCAAGTAGTTCAGTATTTGAGTGCTCAAAGAGGCTTAAATTCTGCAAAAATAACTCAGAACTGTGTCTTGGGTAAGATGTGCTGGTGAGGCATAGATCAAGACGGCTGGGCCTAAAATGATTTTTCTTATGTCAAAAAGGTTTGTCTTTCTCTTTTTCTGGGGACCCCTAAATTTTTCTGCTTACAAAATCTCATGTGTATAAGAAGTATACAAGTTATTAAACTTCTGCTTGTTTTCCTTTGTTCATATGCCTTTAATTATGGGAGGAGGGGTGTCTTAACCAAGAATCTAGAAAGGTAGAGGAAAATTTACTTTTCCTTCCTCACACACCTTATAAAGTAGAAATAAAAGAAATAAAGAGAAATAAAATGATAAAACTGAGATATAAATTGATGAATTTGAATGCAAGAAAAAATAGATATAACTTCTTCACTATTTCAGTCAAAATTTTAGAGCATCACAAAAGAAAATCTCGCCATCAGACTCTTCGTTGTGTGACTTCTAAGGAAAAAGGCAACTGTT
>PJEM01020754.1:0-12728 GCA_004023845.1 Helogale parvula
AGGCCCCAGGCCTGAGAAGAAAATTCAAGTCTCTTATGCAAGCCTAGAAGGAGAATAACCAACATTTAATAAACCCCTAGGTAACGTAAGTGTGGGTCCCGCCCAGTCCTCTAAGGTAGGAATTCTCATTAACTTCTGTTTTATGTATGAGATGAGAAAGCCGAAGATCAGAGGAGTTCAGAGACCTGCCTGTGTAACCAAGCTAGGAAGTGGCGTCAGGGCTAGGTTTGAACCCAGCTTCTGGTCTCAGAAACTCCGCTCTTAATGCCCTCATCCCCACCTTCTCTGCCTCAGCATTTCCCTTCAGAGAAAGCGTATTCCAGCTTCTCTCCTGATAGCATTTCTAATGATGTTTAAGCTTGCATCGTTCCTTCATTCTTTAAGTAAAAATCAAAATATTTTCCACAACTTTTCCTTTTGACTACTTTTAAGAGCTCATTCCCTTTTGTGATAGATTCTTTTTTATCAGGTTATTTTTACTTACTTTAACAGTTTTAGAAGTCTTAGTTGTAAAACATTCATAATACTGAATTTATCATCTTAACCATTTTTAATGTACAATTAAGTGTATTCACATTGTTGTGCAACAGATTTCAAGAAGTTTTTCATTTCGTGGGGGTGCCTTTGTGGCTCAGTTGGTTAAGCATCCAACTTTGGCTCAGGTCATGATCTCGCGGTTCGTGGGTTCGAGCCCCGCATTGGGCGCTCTGCTGACAGCTAGCTCAGATCCTGGAGCCTGTCTTCAGATTCTGTGTCTCCCTCTCTCTCTGACCCTCCCCTGCTCATGCTGTCTCTCTCTCTCAAAAATAAATAAAACATTAAAAAAAATAGTTTTTCATTTCATAATAACTTCTGAAACTTTACCTCCTAAATGCTAATTCTCCCTCCACCCATCCACCCTGCCTTTCTTTATATTTCTCTGATTTTGATTACCATGAATACTTTGTATGAATGGAATCATATGGTATTTGAGCTTTTGTAACTGGCTTTTTTTGCTGAGCAGAGAGAGAGAGAGAGAGAGAGTGAGTGACAGAGAGAGACCGCATGAGCAGAGGAGGGTCAGAGAGAGAAGGAGACACAGAATCTGAAGACAGGTCCCAGGTTCTGAGCTAGCTGTCAGCACAGAGCCCAACACAGGACTTGAACCCACGGTCTGTGAGATCATGACCTGAGCTGAAGTCAGACACCTAACCAACTGTGCCCCCGCTTCTTCCTTTTTTAAGGCTGCGTAATACTTCATTATATTTGTCACATTTTTCTGTATCCATTTATCGGTGGCTATTTGGGTCATTCTGCTTCTTGGCTACCATAAAATTGCAGTGAACGTGGGAGTATAGATATGTATTTAAGATTCTGATTTCACATCTTTTTGGATATGTACCCAGAGGTAGCATTGCTGGATCATATGATAATTTTATTTTTTATTTTCTGGGGAACTTTCATACTGTTTTCCATAGTGGCTGCACCATTTGTCATTCCCATCAGTAGTATACAAGGGTTCTAATTTTTTGTCAGCACGTGTCATGTTTTGTTTAATGTGGCCACCCTTAAGGGTGTGAGGTGATATTGTGGGTTTGATTTGCATTTCTCTAATGATTAGTGATGTTGAGCATCTTTTCATGTGTTTATTGCCCATGTATCTTATCTTCCTTGGACAAATGTCTATTCAACTTCTTTGCCTGTTTGTTAAAATAGGGTTGTCATCTGTTGCTGAGTTGTAGTTCTTTATGTATTCTGTATATTAGTCCCTTATCTGATAGATGATTTGCAATTATTTTCTCTTATTACATAGATTGTTTTTCTCTTTATTGATCCATTTGACAGGCAGATGTAGTCCCATTTGTCTATTTTTAAAAAATTTTTTTGTGTGTATTTTTTGGTGTCATATCTCAGAAATCGCCAAATTTAATGTCCTGAAGCTTTTTCTCCAGTGTTTTCTTCTAAGAGTTCAGTAGTTTTAGGTCTTAATTTAGGTCTTTAATCTATTGTGAATTAAAATTTTTGGTTTTGGAAGAGGGAAGCAGAGCGAGAAACCCAGGCAGGCTCCCTGCTGTCAGCACAGAGCCCAACTGGGGTTTGAACCCACAAACTGTGAGATCATGACCCAAGCCAAAATCAAGAGTGAGATGCCTATTAACTGAGCCACCCAGGTGACCCCACCTTGAAGATTTCTTTTTAATTTGGGGAGGAGAGAGGAGCAGAGGGAGAAAAAATCTTAAGCAGGCTCCACCATGCTCAGTGTGGAGCCTGATGTGGGGCTTGATCCTATGACCATGGTGGTATCATGACCTGAGCTGCAACTGAGAGTCTGTTGCTCAACCCACTGAGCCACTTACACCTTTTTATACAAGGTGTAAGGTGAGGGTCCAGCATCATTCTTTCTGCATGTAGATATACAGTTTTCCCAACACTGATTGGGGAAGAAACTGTCCTTTCCTCTTGAGTAATCTTGGCCTCCTTATTGAAAATCATTTCACCAGATAAGCAAGAGTTTATTTCTCGGCTTTCTATTCTGTTCTTTTGGTCTTTATATCTGTCTTTTTTCCACTACCATACCATCTTAATTACTGTTGCTTTGTAGTGTGTTTTGAAGGATTAAAAAAATTTTTTTTTACTTTAGGGGCCCCTGGGTGGCTCAGTCGGTTAAGTGTCCGAGTTCAGCTCAGGTCATGATCTCATGGTTCGTGGGTTCAAGCCCTGCGTCGGGCTCTGTTGACAGCTCAGAGCCTGGAGCCTGTCTTCAGATTCTGTGTGTCCCTCTCTCTCTCTGACCCTCCCCTGCTCCGCTGTCTCTCTCTCTCTCTCTCAAAAATAAATAAAACATTAAAAATAAAAAATTTAAAAAATTTTTTTAAATTTTATTTTAGAGAGACCACGCGAGCTGGGGAGTGGGGCTGAGGGAGAGAGACAGAAACCCAAGCACGCCCCACACTCAATATAGAGTCTGATAGGGGGCTCGATCCCGTGATCCTGGGCTCGTGACCAGAGCCAAAATCAAGAATTGGATACTCAGCCAACTGAACCATCAGGTGCTCCAGGCCCCGCTTTCTAGTATGTTTTGAAATCAGAAAGTGAGAGGTCTCTAACTTTGTTTCTCTTTTTTCAAGATTGGCTATTTGAGGTCCTGGGAGATTCTATATGAATTTTAGGGATTTTTTTTCTAAATCTGTAAAACATGTTATTGGGATGTTGATAGGGATTGCATGGAATCTGTAGATTACTTTGAGTAGTAGACATTTTTACAATATTGAGTCTTCCGGTCCATGTGCACAGGACAGCTTTCCATTTGTACCTTTGAGGACTTTTAGCAGTGCTTTGTAGTTTTCCATGTAGTTAGTTGTTCATCCTTTGGTTTAAATTTATCCCTAAATATTTTATCCTTTTTGATGCTATAGTAAATGAGATTGTTTTGCTTATTTCCCTTTCTGAGTGGTTATTGTTAGTGTATAGAAACACAACTAATTTGAATGTTGATTTTGTATCCTGCCATTTTATTGGATTGGATTTGTTTATTGGTTCAAACATTTTGTGTGTCTGCGTGGAATCTTTTAGGCTTCTCTACAAAGAAGATCATGAACAGGCAGAATGTCACTTCTCTTCCTTCTTTTAATGTTTTTGATTTCTTTTTTTTAGAAAACTGCTCTAGTTTGGGGTGCCTGAGTGGCTCAGTCGGTTAAGTGTCTAATCTTGACTCAGGTCATGATCTCGTGGTTCATGACTTCGAGTCCCGCGTCGGGCTCTGTGCTGACAGCTCAGAGCTTGGAGCCTGTTTCAAATTCTGTGTCTTCCTCTCTCTGTCCCTTCGCCACTCACACACACTCTCTCTCTCTTTCTCAAAAATAAATAAACATTAAAAACTTCAAAAAAAAACCCACTACTGCTCTGGCTAGAACTTCTAGTACTATGTTGAATAGCAGTGGGAAAGTGGGCATCTTTACCTTGTTTCTGATCTTAGGAAAAAGTTTTAGTCTTTGCACATTTACTGTGATATTTGCTGTAGGCTTTTCAGTTATGGCTTTTATTATGTTAAGGTAATTTCTATTTCTAGATTTGTTGAGTGTTTTTATCATGAAGGGGTTTTGAATTTTGTCAAAAGCTTTCTCTGCATCAAAGGAGATAGATCATCATGTGGCTTTTGTCTTTTATTTTGTTAATGCGATGTATAACAGTGATTGATTTTCCCATATTGAACTGTTCTAGCTTTCCAGGTGTAAATCCCACTTGCTCATGTGTGTGATCCTTTTAATGTGCTGTTAAAATCACTTTGCTAGTATTTTGTTTAGAATTTTTGCATTAATATTCATTAGAGATACTGTTCTGTAGTTTCCTTTTCTTGTGTTGTCTTTGTCTGATCTTGGTATTAAGGTAAAAATAGCCTCATACAATGAGTTCTCAAGTATTCTCCCTGCTTCTGTCCTCTGAAAGAGATGATGGAGAATTGGTATGAGTTCTTCAAATATTTGGTAGAATCTATCAGCAGATGCATCTGGGCCTGGTGCTTTTTGATTTGGAAGGTTACTGATTCAGGTTTCTTTGTTTGTTTGTTTTAAGTTTATTTTGAGAGAGAAAGAGCAGGAGGGGCAGAGAGAGAAACCCTAGCAGGCTCCACACTGTCCGCGCAGAGCCTGAGTCAGATACTTAAGCAAATGAGCCACCCAGGTGCCCCTACTGATTCAATTTCTTGAGTAGATAGACGCCTATTCACATTGTCTGACTTCTTGTGTGACTTTTGGAAGACTGTTCCTTTCAAACAAAATGGTTTCTTTCATCTAGGTTATCAAATTTATGGGCATAGAAGTTGTTTGTAGTTTTTCTTTATTATTCTTTTGATTTCCACCGAATGGGTGTTCCACCGAATGGGTGTTCATTTCTGATGTTAGTAATGTGTGTCTTCTCTCTTTCTTAGCCTAGCTAGAAGCTTGGCGATTTTAGTGATTTTCGAAGAACCAGCTTTTGGTTTCATTGTATTTTTCTATTGATTTCTTGTTTTCAATTTCAGTGATTTTTGCTGTAATTCTTACTGTTTTCTTCTGCTTATTTTAATGTTCTTGAGAGAGAGAGAGAGAGAGAGAGCGAGCAGGGGAGGATAGAGGATCCAAAGTGAGCTCCACACTGATAGCAGTGAGCCAGATTTGGGGCTCAGACTCATGAACTGTGAGATCACAACCTGAGCCGAAGTCGGATGTTCAACCAATTGGCCACCCAGGCGCTCATCTGCTTATTTTGGATTTAATTCACTCTTTCTCTGTTTTCCTAAGAAAGAAACTTAGATTACTGATATTATGTATTTATTTTTTAAGTATTTTTTTGAGAGACAGTGTGTGCCAGCCAGGGAGGGGCAGAGAGAGAGGGAGAGAGAATTCTGACAGTGCAGAACCTGATGCAGGACTTGATCCCATGAACTGTGAGACCATGACCTGAACTGAAATCAAGATTCGGATACTCAACTGATTGAGCCACCCAGGCACCCCTCATTTTAGATATTTGTTCTTTTCTAATGTGCTATATAGTGCTATAAATTCCCCTAGGATAAGCACTAGTTTCGTTGCTTCCCACAAATTCTGTTGTTTGTTTTCATTTAGTTCAAAATATCTAAAAATTTCTTTTCAGATTTCATGTTTTGTTTATTTATTTTTTAAAATTTGACAGAGCGCCTACATAAACAGGGAAGGGGCAGAGAGAGGAGGGGAGAGAGAGTCCCAAGGAGGCTTCGCTTTGTCAGCATAGAGCCTCATGCAGGGCTCTATCTCATGAACCATGAGATAATGACCTGAGCCAAAATCAAGAGTCTGATGCTTAACTGACTGAGCCACCCACATATCACTCATGTGTTATTAAGAAATGTATTCTTTAACCTCCAAGTATTTAGGGATTTTTCCACCGCTGTTTCTGTTACTGATTTCTAGTTTAATTTCATGGTCTGAAAGTATGTGTAGTTTCTGTTCATTGTTAATATGTGTTTTAAGGCCTAGAATATGGTCCATCTTGGTGAAAGTTCTGTGTAAGCTTGGGAAAGATGTGACTTCTGTCATTAGATGAAGTAGTCTATAGATGTCAGTTATGTCCAGTTGAATAATGGTGCGGTTGAGTTCTACTTATTTTCTGCTTGTTCAGTCTGTTCATTTATGAGAGAAGGATGTTGAAGTGCTTTAACTCTGATAGTGGATTCATGTATTTCTCCTTGCAGTTTTATCAGTTTTTGTCCATTGTAGTTTGATGGTTTGTTATTAGGTGTATACAGATTAAGAATTGTTAAGTCTTCTGAAGAATTGGTTCTTTCCTTATGTAATGCGCCTCTTTATCCATGATAACTTTCTGTGCTTTTAAGTCTATTCTGTCAAGAACTAATATAGCTACTGCTACTTTCTTTTGATTAGTGTTGGCATGGTATGTTTCTCTTCCTTCACTTTTTAAAAATTTATTGTTTAATTTGCATCCAAGTTAGCATATAGTGCAGCAGTGTTTTCAGGAGTAGATTCCTTAATGCCCCTTACCCACTGAGCCCACAACCCCTCCAGCAGGCATGTTTGTTCTCTCTGTATGTGAGAATCTCTTCTTGTCCCCCGCCCTATTTCTATATTGTTTTTGCTTCACTTCCTTTATGTCCATCTGTTTTGTATCTTAAATTCCTCATACGAGTGAAGTCATATGATATTTGTCTTTCTCTGACTCATTTTTCTTAGCACAATACCCTCTCGTTCCATCCATATAGTTGCAAATGACAAGATTTCATTCTTTTTGATTGCCAAGTAATACTCCATTGTGTATGTACGTATATATATATCCCACATCTTCTTTATCTATCCATTCATTTACTTTTAGTCTGTGTCTAATCTATATCTAATATCTAAAGTGGATTTTTTATAGATAACACATAGTTAGGCCGCCATGTTTTTTAATTCACTCTGGCAGTCTCTTTTAATTGGTAATTAGACTATTGACATCAAAGTGATTACTGATATAGTTGCATTGATACCTCTTTATATACATAATATTTTAGTTGTTGTCTTATTCTTCTGCTTTTGTCTGCTATTCTTTTTCTGACTGTTGTGGTTTTACTTTATTTTTAATTTATTTTTAAGTAGGCTCCACACCTGATGTGGCGCTTGAACTCACAACCCTGAAATCAAGAGTTGCATGCTCCACAAACTGAGCCAGTCAGGCGCCCCTACCTGCTGTGTTTTTAAACAAGCATTTCATATGGTACCAGTGTTATCAATTATATTTGTTTTTAAGTGGTTGTCTTAGAGTTTACAGCATACCTTTACAATTAGTCCAAGTCCACTTTCAGGTAACAGTATACTACTTCATGGGTATTGTAAGTGCCTTGTAATTAATGCTAATTCCTTTCTCTCATCACCTGTATTATTACCATTCATTTCATTTATATATAAATCTAAGCATGTATATGTTGCATGTTACATACATAAGATAAAAACATGAACATACATAATTGAATACATCAATGCTATCATTTTGAATAAACTATTTCTGTTAGGTCAGTTAAGAATAAGAAAAATAGGGGCACCTGGGAGGCTTAGTCAGTTAAGCCTCCGACTTTGGCTCAGGTCATGATCTCAGAGTCTGTGGATTTGAGCCCCACGTCAGGCTTTGCACTGATTGTGCGGAGCCTGCTTCGGATTCTGCATCTCTCTCTCTCTGTCTCTCTCTCTGTCTTTCCTTTCTCTCTCCTCTCTCTCTCCTCTCGCTTTCTGTCTCTCTCTCAAAAAAAAATTTTTTTAAACAAAAAAGAATAAGAAAAATAGGGGTGCCTGGGTGGCTCATTGGATCAGGTGTCTGACAACTGGTTTCAGCTCAGGTCATGACCTCACAGTTTGTGGGATCGAGCTCCATCTCAGGCTCCGGGCTGACAGCACGGACCCTGCTTGGGAGTCTCTCTCTGTCGTTCAAAATAAAGTTTAAAATTAAAAGGATAAGACAAATAAAGGTTGTTTTTTGGGGGGTTTGTTTTGTTTGTTTTTGCCTTACTGTTTCTTCATTGCTCTTCCTTTCTTTCCTTTTTCTCTTAGCATTCTCATAATGTATTTGTTACTTCTTTTGTAGTTGTTCCAGTCTTTGGATATTTTGTTCTCTTTTTTTCAGTATTTAAAGTTATTTATTTAGAGAGCAAGAGAGCACATGAGCATGTGCAGGGTAGGGGCAGAGAGGTAGAGAGAGAATCCCAAGCAGGCTCTGCACCGTCAGTGTAGAGCCAGACTCAAGGGTCGGACACTGAACCGACTGAGCCACTCAGGAGATCTGGATTTTTAGGGATTCTATTGATAGGTCCTTTAGCCCTCAGAATCTTTCTTCAACTGTGTCGAATTCCATCTGAGTCATTCTTTGTTTCTGTTAGTGTTTTTGATCTCTAACCTTTTGTTTTGGTTCTGAGAATTTCTATCTCTTTGCTTACATTGTCCATCTGTTCTAATATGCTGTATATTTTATCTATTAGAGCCTTTAACATATTAATCAGTTTTAAATTTCTGGTCTGAGAATTCCAGCATCCCTTCCATATCAGTCTGGTTTTGATGCTTGCTCTTTCTCTTCAAATTGTGTTTTTTTGCTTTTTGGTATGCCTTGTAATTTTTCTTAATTGCCAGAGGTGATGTACCAGGTAAAAGGAACTTGTGTAAACAGCCCTTTAGTGATGTGTGGATGGGTGAGGTGCGTGGGAGTGGGAAGCATCCTATGGTCCTAGGATTAGGGTTCAGTCTTGTAGGGAGCCTCTGCCTCTGGAGTGTGAATGTCTCAAGTTTCTCAGTGCCTCCCCCCCCCAATCCTCAAACCCAGTCTCCTTGGAGGAGGGACAAGAGGGCGAGAGGCAGCACGTACTCTCCCCTCTCATGCATCCAGGAAGAGTTGTGGGTTTTACATCTGTTTAGCTTTTTACTTGTTAGGATGAGTTGTGCTTTCCAAGCTTCTTAAATGAAGAACTACAAACCAGAATTCCAGTGGGTTTCTTTTTTTTTCAATATTGGATTTTAAGAATATATTTTAAAAATTTACAGCTTCATTGAGACATAATTTACATATTGTAAAATTCACTCATTTGAGCATATAATTCAGTGGTTCTTAATAAATTTAACAACTTGTATAGCCATCACCATAATCTATCTAGTTTTAGAATATTTTTTATCACCCTAATAAAATCCTTCATGTCCATTTACAATTAATCCCTAGTCCCACCTCCAGCCCCATGCAACTACTAACTTACCTTCTGTTTGTAGTTTACCTTCTGCCTGTTTTGGACATTTCATGTAATAAAAGTACATTCATCTAATGAATAAACTATGGACTTTAATATGGTATGTGGTATGAATTTGTCCTACAAATAAAACTGTCATTTATTAATTTCAAGTTGCAAGCTTTCTTGATTTTCAATTGTTAAATATTTCAATAAAGCCTTTAAAAATTACAGTAAGATACTACAATGTTATTGTTTTGGTTATCATCGTTGTTATTATGTTTGATAATGAATGATTCTGTTATTATCATTGATAATGACTGCACAGAAGCTTCATTTTTCCAGCATAGGAAAACAAATATTGAATTTCTTGATGTCTTTCAGACTCAAAGTCTAAATGTGAGACCAAGAAGTTACCAACATCTTGCAACAAATCTGGGCAAAGCATATATCAGAAACCAGTTTCTAGATCACAAAAAGTTCCCATAGGAAAGAAAGGCTGCAAGAAAAGTTCAGTCCTAATAAAACCCAAGAAAGTGCATTCAGGAAAGAAATCTTTAAAATGTAATGACTGTGGGAAAACTTTTGGTCAAAGTTTATCTCTTAAACTTCATCAGAAATCTCATACTAGAGAGAAGCCTTATGAATGCGGTAATTGTAGAAAAGCTTTCAGACAGATCTCATCCCTCATTCTTCATCAGAAAATTCACAATGGAAGGAAAAGTCATAAATGTGATAAATGTGGAGAAAGCTTCATTCAAAGAACATCTCTTATCCTACATGGGAAAGTTCACAATGGAAAGGAAACCTTTGACTGTGGGAAGGCCTTGAGTCCATCCCCACCTCACAGTGTGGGCCAGAAAATTCAATTTGTTGAGAATATCCACCAGTGTGGAAAGTGTGGGAGAGACTTCATTCGAAAGTCATCCCTTTTACTTCATAAGAAAATTCACAGGAAAAAGAAATTTCATAAATGCAATAAATGTGGAAAAGGCTTCAGTAAGAATTCAGCCCTTGTTATACATAAAAAAATTCACACTGGAGAGAAAACCTCTGAAAGTGAGAAGACCTTAAGTCAGAGTCCACTGCAGAAAATTCACCATTTAGAGAATCCTTATAAATGCACAGAATGTGGGAAATCCTTTAATAGGATATCATCTATTATGCTTCATCAGAGAATTCACACATCAAAGAAACCCTACAAATGTGTTAAATGTGACAAGGTCTTCAGGCGGCTTTCAACCCTTATTCTACATCTAAGAATTCATAATGGAGAGAAACTATACAGATGCAATAAATGTGAGAAGGTCTGTAATCGGCATTCATCCCTTATTCAACATCAGAAAGTTCATACAAGGAAAAAGAAACTCTTTGAATGTAAGGAATGCGGGAAGATGTTTTCTGGAACTGCCAACCTTAAAATACATCAGAACATTCATTCTGAAGAGAAACCTTTTAAATGCAATAAATGTAGTAAAGTTTTTGGCCGTCAGTCATTTCTTATTGAACATCAGAGAATTCATACTGGAGAAAAACCCTATCAGTGTGAGGAATGTGGAAAAGCCTTCAGTCACCGAATCTCTCTTACTCGACATAAGAGAATTCATACTGAAGATAGACCTTATGAATGTGATCAGTGTGGGAAGGCCTTCAGTCAGAGTGCACACCTTGCCCAACATGAAAGAATTCACACTGGAGAGAAACCATACACGTGCAAAACATGTGGGAAGGCCTTTAGTCAACGCACATCCCTTATTCTACATGAAAGAAGTCATACTGGAGAGAAACCCTATGAATGTAATGAATGTGGGAAGGCATTTAGTAGTGGCTCGGATCTTATTCGGCATCAGAGAAGTCATTCTTCAGAGAAACCTTATGAATGTAGTAAATGTGGGAAGGCATATAGTCGGAGTTCATCCCTGATTCGACATCAGAATACACATTCTGAAGAAAAAGCCTAGGCTTGTCTTAAATATGTGAAGGTGTAGAATGAGGCTATCAAAGTAGCAAAGACCAAGGCATAAGAAAAATGCATTTGTCCACAACCTAAATTTTATAAAAATGGGACCGTTTGATGATGTGTCCCACTTTGAAAGCCAAAGAGCAAAAGTCATTGGGGTGACCTTGACCAGGCAATTTGTAAGCAACTGAGGCAGTGACCTTATCATAGGTCTTAATTTCAAAGTAGCAAGTTCAGATGATGGATCAGTCATTCTTAATGAAGACCAGTCCTCATTCGATAAGAATTATTGATATTTCATTTGCAGTTTAATTTTAAAAGCTGTTTCATTGGTCACCTACAACAAAGTGGAACCACAAAGTCCATTTATGGATGGGGCTTTGAGCCTTATTTAGGGTCACTTGAAGAAAGAGTTTAAGAAGTTTCTCACTTAGAACTAGAACTATCATGTAGAAGAGATTTCCTGGGCAAACCAGGGTACTACTTTCAGCTGTGGTGAGAAAATTGTGGGTGAGGAAAAAGAAGAGTGAATCTTCAAGTGGATAAAGATAGCACTCATTCTGTGTGAATCAGTGGAGTCATTATCATTCTGTCTCTGTGAATATGAAGATATATGATCTTCATGGTATGAAAAACCGTAACAAACCTGAGGCAGGCTAATGGGAACAAAGAAGCCAGGATATACTGAAGCATGGGAGCTTAAGAGCAGGGAGAGATTCTTTGTTACTCTTTTATTTGAAAAGGAATTTGTCTATATTTATACAAATAAACAGTGGTATTTTCATGTAAGAACAGTGGTGTGTAATAAGTGACTGGTGGGGAATGAGATGCCATTCCCTTAATATGTCAAACCCCTAACCTCTAAAGATAGGGACCTTTGGGAGATATTTAAGGATAGATGAGTTTATGAAGGTGCATCATGATAGGATTAGTGTCTTTAAAAGAAAGGATGCCAGAGAGCTTGCTCTTTTAGCCATGTGAAGATACTACAAGAAGGTAGGTGGCTATCTGCAAGCCAAGAAGCTGGTCCTCCCTACCATCCAGTCAGGTGGCACCCTGATCTCCAGAACTGAAAAATAAGTTTCTTTTGTTTAAGTCACGCAGGCTGTGGTGTTTTGTTATGGCAGCCCAAGCTGGCTGACACAGGGGAGAAAACCCTGGATTTATGTACCAGTCTCTTTTCCTGTCAGCTAATCACCACATATAATAGCTCTCAGTCCCTGTTTCCTGCTTGTACAAAGTATGTAAGAAATAAAATCAGAGTTCTTTTTTGTCATTGGGTTATAGACGATTGGAGTGGTCTGCAAAAGCCATTTTTGAAAACACCCACATCTTGTTTAGATAACTGAAATGTTTAGCCCCGTGAGTTAGGTCACTCTAACTTTGACCACAACTGAGAAAATAAGATCCAGATTTATGAAGGGTGAGCATGCCTACAGGAAAATAGAACAGTTAATTTTCCATTTACACTTGTTACAGTACTGTAAAATCAGCATAAAATATCAGCAACACTTGGACCAAATGTGTGAGCAAATTAACAGAGAAGGCTCATGGAGAGGCTGGTCTGTTCTTCCACCCCTT
>PJEM01020755.1:0-12746 GCA_004023845.1 Helogale parvula
GGGGGTGGGGGCCCTGGGACAGGAGTGGGGTCCGGTGCTGGGGTTGGGGTCCTTGGCTTGGGAACGCACGGTGCCTATGAGTCCAGGCCGTCACTTCTGGGCACCCGCCAGAGAAAAGGGCTGTTTGTGAGGTAGGGGCAGGAAGCTATTGACAGGCACTAGAAACACAGCGAGTCCCCAAAGGGTCAGGGAGCCACGCAGCACAAGGAAAGGAAGGAGGGAAGGGGCTCCTATGGCCGTGTGGGGATCCTCCTTGTGGGAAACACACTGCCCTGGCTCCCAGGGGCCTCAGTGTGAGGCGGGGGCCATGTGGCATGGCCCCTCGGGATCAGCAAGCACGGTCAGAGGACCTGCGGTGCCAGGTCCCCCTCGCACCTCGAAACACCCGAGCCCTGGACCCCTCGGGCCCCTCGGGAGCCTGCGGTGGTGAAGACAGAGACCAAAGGGGCTGAGGGTGGCCGGCCCTGAGCCCCTCTCCCGGCTGGTCCTGCCCGGCTCTGCCATGCAGCGTGCGCTGCTCTCTGTTTCCTCTTGTGACCCCCGCCTCCTTCTGCCTGCTTGGCCACCAGCCAGGTCCTGGCCAAGAGGAGAGGCCGGGGGGTGTCCTGTGGGCCCCAAGGCTGGGCTGTGACAGCCCAGGGGATGAGGGCAGAGCTGGGTTTCTACTGTGTCGGTCCTTCTCCAGTGAGGCTGAGGGCAGAAGGGGGCAGTGGCGGGGCCGCCGTGGGAGGGGCATCCGTG
Source organism: Helogale parvula (assembly GCA_004023845.1). Classification (NCBI taxonomy): domain Eukaryota; kingdom Metazoa; phylum Chordata; class Mammalia; order Carnivora; family Herpestidae; genus Helogale; species Helogale parvula. Next base: position 742 of record PJEM01020755.1, read on the forward strand.
GTGTGAGGCCGGAGTGTCTGCCCAGGGCACGTCCTCCTCGGGCTCAGGACTATTTTTCCAATGAGTGTGTCATCTCTGCTTTTCCGGGCATCCTTGGCATTGCCGCCTGGGCACTGTGGCAGGTGCCCCAGCCCCTCCCACACCCTGACCTTTGGCAGGAATGCGGCTCTTGCATCGGGGGTGGGGCAGGGAGGCGCAGGCCAGCAGGCTCCCTCCTCCACTGGCCGGACGCATCGGGTCTGGGGGCAGCTAAGTTCCCTGAGACACTGATGTCCCACCCAGGAGCCTGGGGACGGGCAGACACGAGCGGTTCCAAGCTGCACGTGGCTCCTAGCTGCCAGGGGGTTGACTGTAGTTGAGGGTCCTTCAGATGGCACGCATGTCCAGGACGCAGGATTGTCCTTTGGGCACTGCCTTCCTTCCGGCCACTGGGCCCAGAGGGGTCAGGCCCAGCGTCCCCAGGAAGGTCATCTTTGCCCCACGCTTCCAGCTCCGGCCACAGGGAGGGAAGTAGCCGGGCGCATGGCCGCCGGGGCCGGCCGCAGACACACTGCCCTTCCCCTAGATGTAGCCCGCTGTGCATTAAGGCTTTATTGCAGGATGTGGTGTTTAAATAAAAGCATTAGTGTTGTGGAATCAGGTCTGACTGCGCAGTAAAGCTAGGGAGTTCTCAGGGAGAGAGCTGTAAATTGCCACCCATCTCTTGATTGGCCAAATTAAGAACGAGCACCACTTGGACGCCTCCCGATGGGAGCCCTGGGGGCGGCCGGAATCTTCTGTACATGAAACCCCAGCTCTTAGTTTCCCGGGGAAGGAGCCAGGGAGGAGCCCAGAGCAGGTGTGGCTTCGGAGTTGGGCCTTTGGGCCTTGCCGTGGGGAGAGGAGGAAGCGGCAGGAAGTGTGTGTCCTCTGTCCAGGGCACTTTTCCAGGATAGCCCGAGACTGGAGACCGCTGCCACCGCACCGGAGAGGGTCCGGGTGTTCCTGGGCGGGGTCAGAGCTCCACCTTTTAGGGTCTGCCCATCACCTTGGGGACCCTGGTGGGGTTTGTGAGGCTGTGAGGAGAAATCCGGGTCGGGAGAGGTGGGCGGTGCCCCGTCCTCTGAGCTCTCAGAGCGGGACGGGGAGGTTCCAGGTTGCAGGACACTTGCACGGACTGCAGGTCCCGGTCTCTGGGGTGGGACCAGGAGGTGGATCCGAGAAGGGAGGCGCTCATTTCGGGGTGTCGTTGGTTGCATTCTACCAGGGGGCGGCTCACGTTTCTAGCTATGCTCCAAATGGGTCTTCCTGGGGCGGGGGGGCCGGGGGGCTGGGGCGGCCCCGTCGCGCTGCGTCCCTGCGTTCGCGTCCACCACAGATTGTCTGTAGCCCGGTGGCCGCATGAGCGGTGGCACCTGCTTCCAAAGAGGGGTGTTTGTTGCCGTGGGCGGCGGTGCACTCATCCCCCCGCAAGAAGGCCCTTCCCTGCGTCCGGTTTTCAAGGGGGGGCGGCTGGCGAAAGCATCGGTGAGTGGGGCATCGGTGATCTCGTTGGAAACTGTCTGTCTCACGAGGAAAATGCTGCGCCGAGGAACAAATGATCAGACTGACGTGCGGGATGAGGCTTTAGCGACCGCAGCCCCCGTGGGTCAGAGTGGACTTCGCCAGAACTGCGGGTCCCCTCTCCCCCCTGCCCGCCTTCCCCTCCCTCCCCACCCCCGCTGTGGCCTAAAAGAAAACTGGAAGTGCGGGCCTAGCAGGGGGTGACCCGCCGGCAGGGCTTTGCGGGGCAGAAAGTGGACCTGGTGGGCGGGGAAGTGGGCGGGGCCGGCGCGATGGCATTAATTGTGCCACCTTAGCATAAAGGGTAACCGCGGGCCTCCGTCAGAGCAGCTTTGTGCTGACTCAGCCTCACTCGCTGGCCGCACGTCCCATTGCAGAGGGCCTCGGCTCGCTGCCACTCCGCTCCCGGCCTTCGACGCCCCCTGCTCCTCATGGTGGCCAAGCCTGGGGACAGAGCTGCTGGAAGCGGGGGCCCGGGGACAAGAGCGCATGGCTTTCTGGGGGAGCCTGGCCTGGCCCTCTGCCCTTGGCCCGCCAGCAGCCAGCCTCTGCTGGGAAGAGGCTGGCGTCACTTTGGACAAGAGGAGGGGCCCCCGGCACAGTGCCAGTGGCCCCCAGGAGCTCCTGCGGTCTCCTGCCTGTGTCCTGCCCTGGGGTTCTCTCATCTGGCCCCAAAAGGCCCTGGACCTGGCCAGCCTGAGCTTCGGGCTGCTCCTGCGTGCGCTCCTGGCTCCCTGTGGGGCCCGAAGGCTGGCTCTGACCCCGGGCAGGCCCAGCGCGCCGGCAGGGAGGGGCTGCAGCGGGGAGCTGGCTGCCGAGCAGTGCAGGCTGTTGCAGAGCTGTGCAGGCAGCATGCAGGGCTGCGCGCCTCCAGGGAGGGGGTGAGAGGGTGGCTCTGGCAGGCCTGCAGCTGCTCCTGAGGCACAGGGACTCAGGGCTACCGGTCCTGGAGAGTGGCAGGGCGCTGGCCATCGGTGCCACCCACCGAGGTTTCCAGAGCCCCAGGTCCGCTTCCTGTGCTGGGCCGGGGGTGTGATCGAGTGTGTGTGACGGGGCCAGGGACACTGGGCACAGAGGCACCTCCCAGGCCCCCGGTGCCCAGCCCAGGCAGAGAACAAAGGAAAGAAGGTCCCACAGCATGAGGGCCGGTGGCAAGGTCACTGGCTGCCCCGTCCCGGGGAGCGGACCCCCAAAGGATCTGGTGGTTGAGAGTCTGGGGTCGCCCCCATGGGTCCAGAAGGCCAGCGTGGGGCACGGGGGACGGCTGCAGGACAGGAGGCTCAGGGACCAGAGTATTTTTAACAGCGAGCGGCGGGGGAAGGCAGCTGTCGGAAAGCTGTCACGGTGGGGGGGGGCTCAGAGGGGGACATTTGGAGGTTGAAGGACACGCAGGGCAGACACTGTTTTGGGTCCTTGTCCCCCTGGCAGGCCTGCCTGCCATGGGTCATGCCCACATATGGCGACCGGGCCGTGTGTCCCTGCAGCCGCCTGTCCGCCTTGGCCGGTATAAATAGTCCACATTCTCAGCTGTCCTGCTGGAGAGGCTGAACTCAGATGACTCGGGGCCAGGGGAGGCCCCGGGCGGCCTCCCTGCACCCCGCCCACCACCCCAGTGCCCAGTTTTGGCTGTAGTGACAGTAACAACACAGGCTGGGGGAGGGGGCGCTCCAAGCCCCATCCCCTCCTCATCTGTCCCCTTCATGAGCGCCAAGTCCGGGCAGGACCTGGAGACCTCCTGTCCTCCATTTCCAAGGGCACTGAAGGGGTGAAGAGGGTCTGAACCCCAACCCCGGGCTGGGGGCTGAGTGGTGGGGCGGGGGGCCTCCCAGCCCAGCTCCCACAGGCTCAGCTCCGCAGCATGGATGCTGTCACTAGAGTCCCTTCTGTACCTCCGCATCTGTCCTTGGCCACTGCCTCCTGTGCTGCAGACAGCGACTTGCCCCAAGGCCCCATAGCTGGTAGGCCAGCCGCTTCCCAGGGGAACCTACTTTCCTTCCACCTTTAACCCAAGAAGTGAATCTCTAATGGTGGAATTTCCAACCACTCTGCAGCCAGTGGAGCAGATGACCTTGAGAGAGGGAATAAAAGGGTCTGCTGAGCACCCCTCAAAGCCTAGGGTGCCCCTCCAGCCTGGAGACAGGCGGCCACCCTTCACGCGTCTCCTCTGCGGGAAGGCCTCCCCAGGCAGGCAGAGTCTAGGGACGGATGTGCACAGTCCGGGTTAGCGCAGCTCTGGCCTCCCGCGGTAGAGCCGCCAGTCCCCTGGCCCGGTGAGGCAGGCGTCCCGTGCTCTGCACTCTGACAGCTGCCGGCTCCGTTTCTGCAGGTGGAGGGGGCGTGACAGGGACTCCAGAGGGGACCCAGAGCCAAGTGCCTCCTTCTTATCTCAGAACACGTCGCTGCTAATTTGCTCCCGAGTGGCCGCCCTCCCCTGACCTCAGGGCCCTCCGAGCTGGTTCTCCGCCAAGCAGCTTTCGCTCCTGAAATTATACCTGCTTTTACCCCGGCCCCACCTGTGAGACGGTAAGACACAAACACCCATCTTACCATTTTTTTGCAAAGAACAGCAAAACAGTCGGGCCCCCCCTCCCGCCCGCCTCCCCCTCGGCCTGTCCCCAAGCTCTTGGGGTCTGTTTGAGGCGGAATTTATCTCTGGGAGGGGCCCCATCAGTTCACCCTGCTCTTCTGTTGACAAGTTTATTAAAAACCCGGGCGACTCCGTATTAAACTTTTATCAGCGTTGAGAAATAATACATATTTTTTGAGTAGACAGAGAAGTCGGGGGCCTGGGCCAAGCAGGTCCTGGGTGGCGTCTGGCTGGGTCAGCATCACGAGAATGAGCCATGTCTGGGGACGGGGTTTCCTTTTGCCTTTTCCCTGTGGGTTTCCCCCCGAGGCCCCTTCGCAAGGACCCCGCGGCCCGGACAGGATCCCCGGGAAGGCTCCCTCGGTACAGCCCCGGCTGGGCTGCTCACGCTCCTGGGGCTAACTGTAGTTCTTCGCTATTTATTTTAATAATTAACCAAAATTTGGAATTAAAAATTAATTTAGTGGTGAATCTGAGTGCTAATAGGTGATGTTGCTGCTGGAGAAATATTAGGTGACTTATGTTTACATTTTAAAAGCTGCATAGTACAAAACACCAGAGGCGCCCAGATGTGAGCTGTTGGTCCCTCCCAGCGGAGAGACCGGCCCGTTGGCTGTGTCAAGTGCTGTCGAGGTGTTGTGGTGGCCACAGGCCTCCCCGGTGGGTGTGTGCACGGGCTGGGGGCCCCCCTGCTGTGTGCGGGGGCCCGTCCGTGAGGACAGGAGCCGCGCTGCTTCATCTCTGCCCCGTGACCTCCAAGGGCAGTGTCCTCAGCTGCAGGCCTGTCTGGGCTGTTGGTTGTCCTTGAATGGAAGCTGGTGCCACCTCCACTAGGGACTCGGGCCACTGACACCTCCTTCTGGGGGAGCCTGTGTGGTTTCTGGCCAACGCCGCGCCCTGGGGCCCTGGGCCACGGGCTGTGGGGCTCACTGCCCTTGTGGGACGATGGCCGGGGCCCCCCACTGAGCCGGGACGGTGGTGACAGCGGTGACGGGGCATGGGTTGACATCAACTATGGGTGGTGCGTGGTTAGCACTACCACATGGGGAAACTGAGGCTCAGAGAGGCCGAGGAAGACGGTAAGAGCCCCCGACGGGTGGGTCAGACTTCGGGACAGCTTAGGGTACAGAGGCAGCCTAGTGCGGCCCAGGTGACCCGGGAGCTCAGCTGGTCACTCTGTCCTTGCTCTGAGTCTAGGGCCCTTATCAAGTACTGGAGAGCTTCCCGGAAGAGGTGCCAGCTGCTGCGTTGGCCCCGCGGGGGGGCACTTGGGTCAGCGCCAGCAGCACCACAGGCCTCTGGGTCTCTCACCGGGGACCTCTCGGGGGACGCCAGCCACAGGTCTCGGCGAACCTGCCGTGCCTTCATCTACATGGTGGTTTGCTCCAATTATAACTAATTGGACACCTAGAGCATGTTCATGGCATCTCATTTTCTATCGATTTTAACAGGGCCGCTGGTGTTTTCCGCAGTGACTCCCCACATCCAGTATCAGTTGCCGCTTAAAAAATGCTGAGTGTCCTTCCCCACACGGGATGATTCCATCAGCAGATGTTTTAAAACCTGTTTAATTGTTTGGTTTATAAAATGCACAAAGTGTCAGCTGCAGCCCGGGTCTCCCGTGCCCTAGTGGAAGGAGAGGCTGAGGGGCCGGGAGGGGTTCGGACGGAACCACTGCCCGGCTCCCGCCGCGCTCTGCCGATCTGGCGAACGGTAAATTCACCAGAACCAGAGCTCTCCGCCGGGCCCTGCGGCCCAGGCCTGGGCCGCGGTCCCTGCCCAGGACAAGCCTACCTTCTGGCGGGACGCACCACACACGCAAACGCAGACTTGCTGGTGCATTCGCAGGCCATGGGAAGGCCTGGCACCGACCTCGTCTGCTTCCTCTAGAGTCCTCTGGGCTCAGCCGCTTTGCACCTCCTTTCGGCCCTGGGGTCAGAGTTCCGGAGAGCAGGTGGCAGAGGTGAGGAGCTGCTTGGTGGAGGTGGGTGGCCGGGCCTGAGCTGGGCTGGAGGCTCCCGGGAGGGTGGGCTCCAGAGGCACCTGGGCTGAGCCCTGGTCTGTTCGGGGGCTTGTGGGGAAGTCGGGAGCCCTGGGCGGAGGCTGAGACCCCAGGATGCCCCGGGTGGAGGAAGACAGAACTTCTGCCCAATTGAGTGAACACAGTTACTCGGCAGCTGAGTCAGAGAAGCAGGGACTGCTCACCTGGGGCCCCGCTGGGCCCCCAAACCCGCCCTCACGTGTGCTGGTCACTCATCCAGGAGAGACTTGCCAGAACATTCCCCAGGCATGGCCATGTGGGGACGTGAGAGAGGGCGGCTGGACATCCGAACCCCCAGGAGAACGGCCACAGGGAGGCGTCCCGAGCCCCCCCGTGCTCCTAGCAGCACGGCCGGATCCCGGTGCGCGGCGTGCAGGCGTTCCGTCTGCGCTCGCCGAGACGGCCCCGGCCCCACGGCCAACCCCCGCCCTGGTGCTGGGCCTGAGACCCCCAGGCCACGTTCGCTGGCTCCCGGCGAGGGCCAACCTCCCACCTGCTCACGGACAAGGACCGGCAGCTCTGGACGCCAGCCCCTGCCCAGCGTCGTGGCCTTGAGCAGGGACGCCGCCAGGCCGGGGCTGGACTGACGAGGCTGGGGCCCCCCCCAGGAGAGTAGAATTTCCATGTGGAAGCAAAGGTCTGTGACTTGGGGGAGATTCCTCCAGACGCGGTGCCACACGGGCAGTAGGGTGTCAAGGGGGTGGGGACAGGCTGGGCACTCCGGCGGCTTTGGGCGCGGGCTGGACGGCGTCTGGGAGGCTGGTCACACCCCTGAGTCTCGGGGACACCAGCAAGCGGGTCGGTGCCGGGCCAGTCGCCAGGTCTGCAGGGACTTTTCTGGAGGGCCGGGCTGGGCTCTGGGGGACCCAGGGGCGCCTCTGCTCCCCGCACTCTGCACCAGAGTAAAAGGATGTTTACCGGGCTGGGACCTGGCAGCTGCTTGCCCCCCAGGGCTGGGTGTGGGGCGCGAGGCTGGAAGGGGTGGGGCTCACCCCAGGCCCCCGGTGAACTTTGGGGCCCTGCGGGGAAAGGCCAGGGCTGTTCGCAGAGGACCCTGTGGCACTGACCAGTTCGCTTCTCTGGGGCGGGGTCCGGGACAGGCGTGGGGGGCTGAGGCCGCGGGAGGGTCTGTGGGCTCTGCTGCGCGCAGAGCGGCCAGTGGGGGGATCTGGTGCCGAGCGTCGTTCCTGCAGTGTCGGGAGGGCAGGGCAGAGAGCGAGGGCCCCGGAGAGGTCAATGCAGTCAGCCCTCGCTGTTAGGTGGGTCTGTGCTCAGAGGGAAGGCCACACGCCCAGGACACCGTGTCCCGGCGCTGCCGAAGCTGCGTTCTCCCTCGTCATCCGTGCTGATGAGTCGGGAGCTGGCAGGAAAACGAATTTAAAAAGGAACTCGCTCCATCAGTCACTGAGGGTATGAGGCCTCCGCCGGCCCAGTGCTGTCCTCGTTCCCGGGGGACAGGGGGCCGTCACCACATCCCCGACAGGCCGCGGCTTTGGGGGGGCAGGGCCCTGGGCCCCGACGGGGTCAGTTGTGTGGGCGCCCCTGTCCTCCTCCACCTCCCACAGTCACGCAAGGGGGGCTGCCCTGGAACCTTCCAGCCCCTGCCCTGCTCAGGGTGGTCATGGCCTGTCAGAGCCCATCCACCCCTCCAGGGCCAGGCTGGGCTGAGGCCACTGTGAGTCAGGCTCATGGTCAGCCTGGCCCAGGTGGGACTCGGGGGCTGTCTGTCCTGTGTCGGCTCCAGGTGAGAATGTGATTGGGGCAAGGGGAGGGGGCAGTAAGGGGTCTCTGTCCCCAGGCGTTAGCCCCATGAGGGCAGGCCCCTGTGGTCTTGGCTGTGACCCAGGCCTGAGACCAATGGCAGGTGCCATGGTCCCTGATATGACAGTGAAGGGCCGGGGCGCCACTGTCCCGGATGGAGCCCCTCTGCTCAGGGCGTCCCGTGCGTGTGCCTGGGAGTCTGGTGTGGCCCCCACCCCACCCTTGGCACGTCCCTCTCATGTTCAGCCCCTGCAGGGCTTGAGGGCCCCTCAGCCGCGGTGGGCCCTGCAGGGAAGGGGGGGCCGAGGCCGGAAGCCCCCCCCCCCCCCCCCGCTGCGTCCAGACAGCACACTGGGGCCGACGTCATCACCCACGTCGCTGCTACCCGTGGATCCCGGAGCCAAATGCTTTGCTAAAGCTGGTAAAATGGAACCAAATCAACTGCTCGATGGATTTGGTCCCCTTCAACCAGCTGTAGCTGCGCATTGATCGCGCCGCCAGCCGGGCTGGAGGACACGGCAGCCACGCGGAGGCCCCGCGAGCTCTGGTCAGCGCCAAGTAAGCAAACGCCCTGCCCGGCCTTGGGTGGGACTCTGGCTGAACCCCCCCGAGACCCACCCGCCCCGTGGGGGTTCCTCGGAGCTGCACTCCCTGGGGCGGCCAAGAGGGCGGCCAGCTGCGGCTGCCTGCCGCCCACGGCCCCGCCAGGGGCTTGGGAACACGTAGGTCCGTCTCCACACCAGAGCGCTGCTGGAAAGTGCATCCGGAGGTCTGCATTCTGCCGGTGCCCGAGGGGGCAGACCCCTCTCAGCCTCTGCTCTACTCTTTCCCAGAAGGCGACCTTGGCCCGGGAGGCCTGCGCAATGCTGGGCGCCCATGTTATGCTGACGACCTTAGAAACGGCTCTGGGGGCGGCTAGGGAGGCCCTGCACCCGCACGTCCAGAAGTCACTTTGGGCCCCCGCACTTCGGACCCTGCACGCCCTGCCTGGGGGCCGCTCGGACACACAGGAGAGGCAGGGCCCAGGCCTCTCTTCCGGGCGCCGGCCCCGAGAGCCCACTTTGGGAATCCTGCCCAAGCTAAGGACCCCACCCACCGCCTGTCTCATTCCTGCCCAGGCTGTTCTCGGTCCAGTGTGAAGTGTGGCACCTCGCTGAGGGCTCTGGGGCACACCCCCACTGGTCTGCTCAAAGTCCGCTGGCCCGAGAGCAGATCCATTAACTCTTCGGTTGATTAGATGAGTTCACATCTCTCTCCCCCGGCGGCAGGGCTGGAACAAGGTCTATCCTCACGGGAGGGGGACTTTTGTGCAAATCCTGTGCCCAGACCAGGGCCCGGTTCTGGCCGGGCCCCCACTCAGGAAGCCCCGAAACTGGTGAAGGCTGCTCAGGCACGAGCGGTGGTTTGAGTCGGGACACGATCCTGGCGGTGGAGAAGGACAGCTGTCCCCACCTGCCCCTGCCATTCTGTCCACATCGCCTGACTCCGGGTCAGCGCCTGCGGTTCTGACTCCGACCTGTGTTGACCCTGCCCGTGCCAGGGCCTCAGAACATTCCGTGATGCTTAGGACAGGAAGGGGAGCCCAGGACAAGGGTCACGGCAGGGGCTGGCCCAGACTCTGCCCCAGGCTAGCTGGCCCCCAGGGCCGGGCCCCTGCTCCTGGCCTCAGCTCTCCCGTCTAAATGAGAGAACGGGCCAAACTTCTCTCCCACTCCATGGACACCAGCTCCTGAATTACTGGAAACGGGGTGCTGCTGGCTCCCCGCCGCCTCTCAGGCTGACTTGGGGCAGGTCCCCAGCAAGACCCACTGCATAGGCCAGAGACACCCCTGCGTCCTTTGCCGCGGGTCACTGCACGGGTGCTGTGGGTTCAGGGTGAGCAGCCACAGGCCATACGTCAGCAAACGGGCCTAGGTGCATCCCGGTGAACCCTGTGGACGCTGGAATGCGAATCCCAAATGATTTTTACTGGTCATGGGTCTTTCCCCCTCAATCCTTTAAAAATATAAGAACCATTCTCTGCTCTCTTTATATTTATAAAAATATAAAAGCCACCTGGGACTTGGCCCTAGGGCCTCAGTGAGCCCACCCTGGGCTGAATCCAGACCTAAAGGGACGGCAAAGACCAGTGCGAGGCACGGTGTTCCTGGAAAGTGTGACAGAGGCCCCTGATCTGTTCTGGTAGCAGCTGCTCAGCAGACTGACGGGGGAGGCCCCCAGGAAGCCCCGCCCCCAGCCCAGAGCCAGAGGCGCACAGAGGCCTGGCCCACCCGGCAGGTGAGCGCGGGAGGCGGAGCCCCGCGGCCAGGGGCGTGTCCATGTTCTCTGTCCAAGCCCGGCTGGGGAAGCCCGGCTGGGGTCTGGGTTCTGAGGTGAGGGTGAGCCCGTCTCAGCACCCTTGCCCCTGGGCAGCCCGCCCGGCTCTAGGTGGGATGTGCCAGGAGCAGGTGTTCACGGGTGCCAGGGTCCGGCTGGGGGCCTAGGAGGTGGGGCAGGGGCGTGGATGCGTCCTGCGGCCCACACTTCCTCCGGCCTCACACTGCCCGTCAGGCCCCAGAATGCGCGTCCACTCGGGGCTGGGCATGGCCGCCAGCCTTGCACCTGGCGTCTGGAGGGTGAGGGGGCGCCCGTGGTCGCATGGCAGTCCCACCCCAGCCCAACCTGGGGCTGGCACGCATGGCTGGGGGTCCGCACGGGGGCCCTTGCCTGGGCTGAGCTTGGGCCACCAGGGTGGTAACCGCCTTGGGCTCTGTACGCGGTTTCCAGCCACATGGAGCGTTTGGCTTCGTGGGGGCCTGAGCATCTCCCCTTGGCTCCCAAGCCAGGGAGAAGGTCCGAGGGGCCAGCGCTCACAGAGGGTGCCTGTCGTAGCCCCGTGAAGCTCCGACCCGGTCGCTGTGCTCGGAGGGCCCGCGGGGGCCGGCCTTCCCCGCTCTGTCTCGTCAGCTACCCCGCTCACTGACTGCCGCCCTGGTGCCGAGCTCTCTTGTCCCTGGTGGGTTCCTACCTGGGCTGCTCCTGAGACCTCCTGGGGACCTGTCCCCTCCTGGCAACACGCTGACTCCCCGGCCGCACCCGCAGCCTCACTTTGCCCGCTGGCCCGGCCCTCTGTCTGCCTCTGGCCCCAGTGCCCTGCCTCTCCTTATGCCTTGCTGGCCAGGGTGCCGCCCCATGCGTCCCCATGGTGCCTCTTGTCCCTGGCGCCTGTCGGTGGAGTCCCTTGTGCCTGCACAGACCCTCGATGGGGCCCTCGCCCGGCCCTGTGCTCCACGTGCCCGGCCAAGACGGTGCTTGGGCACCTTTGTCGAGGCAGTCGGAGAAGGCTGGTGAAAGCCACGTGCCTCCCAGAACCTTCCGGGGATTCAGGGGCGGACCCGGGGCAGGAACGCAACCTCCGGGTTTCGACCGGCACCTGCGGCCTCCGGAAGCTGTTGAAGAAGTCGGCGGCGCTCACCAGTCTGCACAGCGGCCGCCGGACTGAGGCCGTGCCCGGCAGCCTAGGCGAGGCTCCCTCCTGATGTTGCACCTTGAGCTCCTGGAGAAAGAGACCCCCCCCCCGCCCCTTCAAGGCCCCGGCCCCCCGCCCCCTGGCCCCCAGCTCCCGCCCTGGTCCTTCCTTACTCTCAGGCGGCCCCGAAAGGCGGCTGCGTTTCAGGAAGGAAAAGAATACGCTCCTTTGAAAGCAATTCTTCCGTCTTGGAAAATGTGAAGACGCCCTTCCAGCAGGTGACCCCAACACTTTGCACGCGGACAGCGAGTGACAGTCAGCACGACGGAGTGTCCTGCCTCATGGGGACGGTGTGGGCGTGTGTGGGTGGGGGGGGCGGCTCTGCGAAGCTGGAAAGTTCCCTCCCTGCTATCCCCACGTCCCCTGAGAGCTTTCTATCTGGAGCTCGTGTGGCTGCTAATGAAGGCGGCTGTGTTTGCAGTATCCAGCCCTGCCTGTCGTCCTCACCCCTGCCCCGCACCTCCTGGGGCGGCTCTCCTGTCCTCACCCCTGCCCCGCACCTCCTGGGGCGGCTCTCCTGTCCTCACCCCTGCCCCGCACCTCCTGGGGCGGCTCTCCTGTCCTCA
>PJEM01020756.1:0-12737 GCA_004023845.1 Helogale parvula
TCAGGGCTGCACTTGGGGACAGCGAGGGGGACGGGGACATACGTGCTGTACTCCATCAGGGCACACTTGCGCTCCAGGTTGTGCTTGTCGACGGCGCTCTCCTGCTCCTTCTGCAGACTGCCCTCCTCGTCGGTGCCCTCGTCCTGGGCGCTGTTCTTCCTGACGCGCGGGTAGCGCACCACACCTGAGAGCAGACACACGCTTCCCTGAAGCCTGGGTCCTGCTGTGGCTCCGGCAGGCCCCTGCTCGAGGCTGCGAGCCAGAGATTCCCTCCCTGTGACTGTGCTCCCCACCTGCGGACAGGCTCTGACACCGCTAGACCCTCTTTGTACAAGCACGCTCTAACAGATGTCAGGGGGTCGGACGCTGGGGCGTGGGCCTGAGTAAAGAACTTGTACTCTGACCGAACTCCAGGAAGGAGGGAAGGCAAGCTGGCCACAGGAGAAACCAACAGCTGTGGGGCGATGGTGAGCAGAGGAACTAAGAGGCCTCCTTCCTTGGGGACAGCCTGTGACATGCCTGCGTGCTGGCCTGGAGCGGGTGGTATGCAAAAATGATGCACTTGGTAGTGGCTGTGGGGTCACCGTCAGCGGGGATCTGGGCAGAGGGCTCAGTGCAGCGTCCCTGGGCCCGGTGGGTTCTGGAGGGCAGCCAGAGGTTTCTGAGTGCCCAAGAGCTGCATTAACATAATTGGGAAACTGCGTTCTGTAAACGCACAATAAAGAAAGCATAGACCGCTATGAACTGCTGCCTGAGCAAGGCACAGGAGGAGGACGATGATTTGCACGCTACCAAAGACCGTCCTCTCAATGCTCGGGTCTGCGTGGGGGCGAGGGGCTCTGGGGAGAGCCTAGGCCCCACACCGCTCGCTGCTGTTTACATAAGACTCCGTGTTCTGGCTCTGCTTCAGCCCACAAGGTGGTGGTGGTGGTGTTCCCGGCTTAGAAATGAAGAGGCCAACCTCGGGGAGGTCTTCAGGGGCGCCCAAGGTCATGCACGTGAATGGCTAGTTAAACCCAGGAGGACTTAAGGCCACGCTTCTCCTGCGTACCACCTAGCTGTGAGTTCGAAACACAGATTTAGGCCATCCCGGCAGCTGCGGGATCCAAAGCTCTGGATGGGGGCCCAGTGATCTGCATGTCACCAGGCTCTCCCAGTGCACCTGCGGCACCCTCATGCTCAGCACATCCCTGCTCTAAAGGATACTCACAACTTATTATATGGTGCTTTTCCCTCAGTCCTTGGGGCAGAACCTCCTCAAGTGTTTGTTGGACCAAGGGACCATCGGTGCCTACTTCCTATACTGGAAGTGTCCCCCCTTCTGCTCATGGACACTAACAGGGGTGGAAATCCACCAACTGTCAAGCCTCAACAACTTCGGGGCAAATAACATACTGGCTCACAAATTTTTATCTGGGCATAAAACGCAGGAGAATTAGGGTACTCTCAATATCTGAAATGGGATAAGCCTGGCTCACTGAATGCCAGAGGATTCTGTGAAACACACAAGCTCTAAAATCTGTCTGGACCCATCACATGAAAGGTTCTCAACGCAAGGGTTCGTTTCCCTGCGGCACTAAACCATTCTACTGAACAAATGCAGGCCTCCTGCTTTGCAGAAAGCGAAGTGCCCTCGTGACCTTCCCGCTCTGTGACAGGAGGAAGGGAAGAGGGTGCCCCCCCCCAGGTTCAGGCCGGAAGTGGCATCCCTTCCTCCTAGGAGACGTTGCAGGAAGAGACCAGGTGGACGTGGCTTAGAGGAAAGAGCACTGGTCTGTGGCCTTCCACAAAGCCTCCATCTGGTCAATCAACATTTACGGGGCGTCGAACGGGCACCCAGCACTTGGAGACAACAGAGGATGGACGCCGGGTTTCCTGTGCGCAAGGAATCCTCAGGAGGAAAGCAGCTAACAGCACAGAGGTGCTGGAAAAGCTTTCTCGAAGAGACGATGCTTGATGCAGCAGCGGTCACTGCCAGGTGATCACAGGTCAAGGGACATTCCGGGGGCAGGACGAAGACATGAGCAAAGGCCTGACCTTCAAACCCAACTCATCTGACTTGCTGGCCAAACGTGCTCAGTTCTTCCTGCAAAACCCCTCCCAAGCTGCCCCTTCCTTCGCTGTCACCAGTGGACATCTCTCTTGGGCAGGGGTCACAGCCCTGCCTCTACCCGTGGGCCCCTCCCTCTGTCTGTCCCCCACCCAGCAGCCAGGGCGTGCTGTGAAGGAGAGATGAGAGATCTTGGCACTTCTTGCCTACCACCACGCAGCGCTTCTCCCTGCTCTTAGAATCAGCCCAAACTCCCCAGAAGCCCTGAGAGGCCCCCAGGCCCTGCCTCCACCCGGCTTCTAGAACAGCAGCTGCCACACCCCTCCCCACGAACACCAGCCTGTCTCTCCCCATGATGCACTTGCGATTTGCATGCCTGCAATGCTCTTTTCCAGCTCTGGGCTTGACCTCAGCCTTCAGAGCACAGCTCAAAAGGCCCCTCTTGTGAGGGCCACCGGGTTAAAACAGCGTCCACTCGCGCCCTGGCCACCACGTTAAAACAGCGTCCACTTGTGCCCTGACCACCGTGTTAAGACAGCGTCCACTCGCGCCCCTGCACACTTCCTCCACAGCACCTGCCTCAGCACCTGTGTGTGGGTGTCCTCCGTGAGAATAAGATTCAGGAAGGCAGGGGTGGGGGTGTCCTTGCTCGTGGTCAGGCCCAGGAATGACAGACACAAGGGGCTCAACAAATACCTACTGGACGCACAGGTGAAGGAAGACAAAGCAGAGCAGCCTGGGAGCCCCCCGCCCTCCTTCCTAAGGGAGCCCCAGGGACGCTCTAGGTCTCTGGGAACAGTCTGAAAACCAGCAGCAACTTCTAGTTCTTTCTTGCTCTAAACCCCAGGGCCGGCCCGGAGAGCGGGGAGAGCGGGGAGCCCCGCAACGACAGACAGTACCGAGAGGGGTGTTGAGGCAGACGCACTGCAGGTCAAACCAGTAGTTCTCCACGTCCTGCATGGACTTCAGGACATAAAGACGCCTTTCGAAGGGCCGGCTGCTGCGGGCCAGGTTATAATGCGGGTCACAGATGGTGGTGTCAACGATGACCGCGTTCTTCTTCAAGTAGATGAAGACCTGGGGAGACACGGATGGGGGAGAGGAGAACCTCCGAGCCACCGCCCTCCACGCTCTGGAAACTGCTTCGCCAGCAGGACCCCCTTCGCTGGGGCTTAAGAGACGTTACCTGATCCTTGTCCTGAAACTTTTCTGTGGGGCCAAACTGCAGCAGCCCCATGTGGCACAGCCTCTGAAGGTTCTCCACGACGGAGAAAATGTAACGCCTGGAAAACAGGGGAGCGGCAGGCTCCAGTGCGAGCGCCCTCCACTGTGGCCAAAGGGTCCGCACCCGGGGGAAGGCCATGTGACTCGTTCTCGTGCCCTCTTCTACCTTGCGGGGCCTGCCCTGTGCAGCAACCGGGAGGCCCCTTCCCAACACCAGACTGGGGCAATGGAGTGTTGATCCGACATGGGGTTTTGATTTAGAATGTACGATTAACAAAAGGAATAAAAAAAAAAACCCAACCAACTACTCCAACACTTGAAGTCTGTATCAACTGGTTTTACTCGAAAAGAACCATGAAATTCAGAAAGAAAATTCTCCAGCCCCCACTCCATCTGCCCCTGGGCTTTACCCAGAAGGCTCCCAGGGTCACCGAATGAATGAAAACCGCAAGTCCTCACAAGCTGGTGGGCGGAACCGTTTCGTTTCTGCCCAGGGAACGGGGGCCCTCCCGCAGCCCTTTCTGGGGCCCCACCTCTTGTACAGGAGCTGCTGTCGGATGGGCCTGGGCAGGAAGCGGATCAGCGTGTGCTTCCTCAGAGGGTCGTTCAGAAACTCCTCCAGGCTGTCTACCTACAAGGTCATTGTCAGGATCAGCTCACCGGCAAGGCCAGGGTCAACTTCGAGAATTGTGAGAAAACACACCGCACTCCTTTCTGGGCAGAGTCTCTCCGAACCTATTTTCTTCTTTTTCTGTATTTATTTACCAAATTTCTAGAAGCGTACTTTATGGTTACAACATAATTATTTGCCTCTTCCGATATACCTGATTGATCTATCAGCCTTTCAAGTATTTCCTGTGACACATCAAGCAACCATCCATCTATCCAGCCATGATTTATCTATGTCTATCCAGCCATCCTGTTTATCCTATCTACCTACCTACTGTCCATCTACTCATGCATCCAATCTGTCCATCCATCCCATCATTCTCCATTGCCTACACACCTGTCTGTCTACCTGACTACCCACCCATTCATCTAATCCGTTTCTCCATCCACCCGTCCATCCATCTCATCTCTATCTATGCCCCCTCCCTCTGTGCCTCCCTCCCACCCACTCATCCATCCACCCAACCACCCACCCATCTGATCCTTCCTTCCATCCATTGTCATGCATCCAGACAACTGCAGTCTGGAAGTATTTTCCCTTGACCAGGTGAGCGTAGGCCCTGTGGTCTAGGTGAGGGACCGGCTCCCGCGATTGCCCTGGGAGTCGTCAGTACCTTGTAACTGACTTGCACAATCTGGATGAAGATGGAAAGGGGCAGGCAGAGAAGGATGTCACTGACGAGAGCCCAGCCGAAGCCAAAGTCCTTATGGACTGGGATGGGAGGGACATAGCGCATCCACGAGGCCTCGTCCACGTACACTAGGAGAGAGTCAGAGTCAGAGCCGGAGGCGGGGCCCAGACCCGGTGCTGCCCTCAGCCTGGTGCGCCCGGATTCCCTTTCCCCAGGAACCCGGCAGGAGGCCCACGGGTTCCTCGAGTCCAGTTAGGACTCTACTCTGACTGGGCACTGTGGGGATTCGGCGAGTTCAGACGACAGGGAGGAGGACCCATGGGGACGCCCCTGCGGCGGGGGGCACCTCACCCTTCTCCGTGGGGGGCTCCACTTCGGTCTCCAGGAAGGTTCTGCCTAGGCTGTCCTTGGGTGGGCCATCAGGGGCGGCCTCCACGTGAGTCCTGGGACAGGGCCGGGCCCTGCCGGGCTCCTGCCTGCCCGGTCTTCTCTCCCCGCCAAGGCCGGACCTCGGCCGCACCTGGCTGGCAGGGTGCCCGTAGATGAGGTACCACAGGAACACGTGCACCACCCGCAGGCGAGGCATTTTGGGTAGGAACCCTAGCGAACGACCGAGGCCTGGAACTGAGGCAAGGGGGTGGGGGTGGGGGAGGAAATGCGTGAAAATCCCGGATTCTCTTCGGTTCACCCACCCGAGCTCCCAGTGAGCGCGGCTCGTGCTCTCACGGAACGTGCTTTCTGGCACTTTCTAGGTATAACCAGGTACCCAAAGTCACACAGCAGGGAAAGCGCTGGCGCAGAGACCAGTAAGGACGGGGGCGGTTGTGATTCCACCTAGGGGGCAAGGAAAACGGTGGGGGGCGCACGCAGGGGCCCGGGGACACGCACCCCGGGACAAATGCCAAGGGGCCGGAGATGAGTGTGTGCCCAGCACGGTCAGTGGAGGGCCAGAGGCCAGAGCGACTGGGGTGCGGCAGGCGAGCCAGAGAGTGATGGAGGAGGGTGCCACCGTGCAGGGCTTGACAGGCCTCAGCAAGGGACCCAGGCCTGGTGGGCTATGCAAAGCACCCCCACATCGGGGTTCTCTGGAAGCACCTGTTTCTTTGTTGACACAAAGTACTCCTTGGTTTTTCCCAAGGAGAGAAGGCAGGGAGCCGTGGGCAGGGAGCCCCTCCAACTCCGCTGTGCCCGCTCGAGCATCCTGCTCACTGCCTTCTGTGCGGCCAGCGCGTGGGCCGTTCTGTGGCCCCGGCCCCAGCCCTGCATGGGCTGCACTTGCTAACCATGCAACACCCTGGGACCTGCAGAGCGAAGGCAGGCCACCCGCGGGGACGCGGCGCGCAGAGGGAGGCCACACACATGCTCTCTTCTGCCCCAGGATCTCGGGTCTGCTGCGCTGCACCCCCCGCCGGGCCACAGCCCGTGCCCCGCAATGCCAGGAGGCCACCTGCACTCGCTCCACACACGTTTCCGTTAGGGCAGCTTGGTGGGGGCCGTGGGGGAGGCAACCCTGTCGAACAGACTCTGGAAAAATGACTCGGGTGTTCACACTCGATGACAACTACAACTACCAGCAGGTGTACAGGGTTGGGAGAGACGGAGGTTTTCTGTGGTTTATGTGGTTCACATTCCAGCCCAGGGATGGGAGCAGAATGAATCTCTGTGCCTAACTCCTCACGCCAGGAGGTGGCACAGTTTCAACTGAGTCTCATACAGCCTGTGAGGCCTGCTGGGCAGGGATCGTGTCCATTTTGCACATGGGGTTATTGGTGGCAGCAGCAGTCATGTGGCCAGCCCCACATGACCCGGCCGGCGATGCAGACCCGGTTCCTCGGCCTCCAGCCGAGGGCTAGGATGCCGAACACCAAGTGACTCCAACATGGTCACGCTGTCGACCGCCGACACACCCCCAGACACTGACTAGAAGCTGTCTCTTACCTACAACAGGGTGATAATTTTTCAGCTGTGTGATGCCCATTTTCTCATCCGTTTTTTTCAGCCGTCCAGTTTCTGATTTTGAGGGTGTATTCAGCTGAGAGTCCCCTGACCCGCTTGGACCCTCTTTTTCTGGAGTTTCTTCTTTGGCTTCTGGTTGAGGCGCTGGAGGCTGGACCACTTTGACCCTGCGGTTCAAACATAAGATAAGTGCCTTGCTGTGAGGCCCGAGGGCTGGGAGAAAGGACACACGGTCTGTCCTCACGGATCAGATGAAGCCACATGGCCCCGGAGTCTCAACTGTGACTGTCCGTGGGAGCCGAGCAGATGCCGTGAATAAGACAGGACGGGCAGCCCGATGTGCCGGGTCCTCTGACGCTTTCAGAGACGCCAGAGATCGGGGATTTGATG
This sequence comes from Helogale parvula, assembly GCA_004023845.1. NCBI lineage: Eukaryota > Metazoa > Chordata > Mammalia > Carnivora > Herpestidae > Helogale > Helogale parvula. The sequence goes on from PJEM01020756.1 coordinate 6,922, forward strand.
GAGTGTCCGCCGGCAGCTGGTTCAGAGTACATGCGCCAAAGGCTGCAATCCACGGGGAGCCCTGCGCCTGCCCGTCGGCCTCCTCCAGGTTAAACCCAGCTAAGAATTTTCCCCCAGCCCTGAGTTTTCTCAGCCCACGAGACAGTTTACAAAATTAGAGATGGCCTCGAGAGGCAACTGGACTCCTCTGGAGCCGTCAAGAGACCGAGCGAGCATCACCCACACAGGGCCTACGGCTTGGAGCACTCTGTCGATGCCATTAGGCAGAGGAGAATGAACAAACTTCGAACTTTTTTCCTGTAAACTCCAGAAATGGCTCCTAACCCAGTGAGTGCGCTGCTCTCTCGTGAGCGTAAATACAGGGTGCCCGTGGGAGCTGCGGTGGGAGGCGCCCGGAGCCCAGGCGGCTTCCTGGCGGGGCGCTGCCACTTGCCTGTTCGCCATGCTGGAGTTGGAGATCCGGAAGCGCACTTGCTCGATGGCGCTCCGCACGAGTGGGTCGTTCTGGTCCATGGACGGGTGCACGACCAGGTCCACCTGCGGAGAGGCCGGAGTGTCCCACTGGGCCGGGGAGGTGCCGGGGGACACACTGCACTACAGCTCGGTCCCTTGCTGGAACGGGGGCTGTGCCTGCTTTCTCTAACATTCCGAGAGACGTGTGTGAGGCCGGAGCAGAAGGTGTAGCTGAACGGTCTGCCAGGGCCATTACTGGCATCAAAGCCCCTCTTCCAGTGACCGCGTGAGAAAGCTCCGCCAGCAGGTACGAGCTGCTTTGCTCAGGCGAGGGCTGTGTGGCCCGGAGCTGGAGCGGCCTGCCCTGCCGTCCCCTGGTGGGGCTGTCCCGGCCCAGCGGCCTCTGCAGCTGCCCGGTGGCCCACTCCTGACGCCCCACTCCAGCTAGCTGAGAATTTCCCACTGGTGGTCACGAATCCGGAGGCTTCCCAGCTGGAAAAGGTACACAGCTGTCACTAACCTCCCCTTGCCGAGAGTGCCACCGTGGGGCTCCTGCCAGGCACACGTGGAAACCAGCCAGCAGAGGGCTGAGGGCTGCTTTTCCGATCTCACCTCTGCCAAGGGACTGGGGCCGAATGCCCGAGGTGGGTGCCACTTTGTGAGAGCTATCTAGGATGACAAGCGGAAGCAGCTCGGGGGGAGCAGAGTGGGGGCCCGAGGGCTAGGCAGGAGACAGCAGGCACTGGAGCCCGGGCCACCAGGGAGCCGGGCTTCTCTTCCGTCTTGGCCACTGGCAGGAGACGGGGAGGGAAAGTCTTCTAAACGTGGGACTCTGGCCAGCGGGCTTCATGCCGAGAAGCTGAGAACGCGCCTAGAGAGGCTGACCATAGCGAGCGCCCGGCCCCACCCGGATGGGGACCCTCCCGACGCCCTGCCAACCTTTCTGGGATCGTGTGGGGCCCCACAGAGGCAGTCAGGCCACACCTCGGGGTACTCTAAAGCCTGGTGCAAATACAAGGCATTCCTATCTCCCCACTGTCCACGGCCAAACAGCCCAGCCAGTTCCCCGAAGGCCCAGTGGGCAGGACAGGACACGGGAGCAAAAGCCAAGGCCACCACTGCCACACGGTCAACGTGCCTTCAGGGATCAGAGAGCACCGGCCAGCGCGTGTGTTCTGTGAACCGGAGAAGGAGCTGGTGAGCTACTTACTCTGGAGAGAGCCCGCCCAGCTGGACACAGGCCACCTGCTCTGTAGTGACGGCGGTGCCCTGTGGCCTTTGCTTTCGAGGTGGTGCCGTCCTCGGTGCTCCCTTGCCCTCCCTCCTTCCTCCTTCCCCGACACCGCCTGGCGGACACCACTCTAGGCCCACCAGGAAATGCAGACACAATGGGCACCTGAGGAAGGCCACCACTCTCCGGTCCCAGCCTGGGGGGATTTTTTTCGCCCTGGCTCCCTGTCCCGAGAGGGCAGCCCATCTGGAGCTGCTCTGTGACAGTGAACAGAAAGCATGGGTGCTGCTGCTGAGGGCTGGGGGCTGTCGTGCTCCGAGGATCAGCATGCGGGCCTCCTGCCCGGTCCGGGAGAGGAGCGGCAGGCCAGCGGGGGTTGGGGGGGGGCAGGAGCGGGGCAAGGCCAGGGGACCCAACAGCAGGTATACACACGGATGAACGCTGCCAACCTCGAGTGGCAGACACGGTTTAAGTCACTTTTCATACTGCTCTGTGCTCTTCAAACTCCGAACGTCTCAAAAAAATAAGAGAAAGTAAAAAAACCAGAAATGACCTGGCCAGCTGATTTAAGGAAACGACATGAAAGCACAGCTTCTTAAGGCAGAGATTGAAAATGCAGCCGGAACAGGAGGTCAGGCAAGTACAAAAGACTGTCCCCGTGCCACGCAGGGTGATCTCAAATTACTCTGTCCCTGAACACTGGAGGCCGGAGAATGCGCGCAGCGCTGCTGCTGTGGGAACATCCCCAAACTTTAAGTCTTACAGAAACAGATAAACTGAGACCGATCTAGCGCTCCCCGCCAACTCACCCTGGCACACGGTACCATTAGGGACGTCTCTGGGGATCTCCGTGGGGACTGCTCTCGCTGCCTTGTCGAACCTTGACCCTGCTAAACGCTGTCTCAGGTCGGCCAGTGCCGCTCTGCTGAGCCCAGTGCGTCCCACCTGCCTTCCTGTTGCTCAGGGCTGGCCTGCGGCCGGACACTTGTCCTGCTGTGCGTGCAGCTCTGAGGGCCAAGCCACTTACTCCTCTGTCCAGTTTCCAGCCTCCACAGAAAAGTGCATGGCCCCTGCCCCCCAGAGGAGGAGGCACAATGGGAAATTCTGAGTTACAGGCAGCAAAGGAACAAGTGAGATCTGATGGGCACAAGGGAAGCGGGAGCAGGAAACCGCGAAGAGCATGGGGCTGGCGTGGCGGGCGTACCTTCTTCTTGATGCCATCCTGAACAACTGTAGTCCGGTACAGCCGCAAGAGGCCTTCCTCGGACAGGTTCCGCACCAGGCGGACGATGGACTTCTTGCAGCACTTAGTAGACACGCCTTCTTGCTTCTCCTGATCCATGATCATTTTCTGAATCCTGGGGTGCCACAAAATAGGAAGTTAACACCCCCAATGTCAGCACGGAAGGCCTCTTTCAACCCTCTTTTCAACCCGGGCAGCTGAGAGCCCACCTGGACGTATCCAGCGGAAACTCGGGGAGAGCTGGAGGGGGACTTCGTAAGGCTGACTTCTGGGGACATTACAGGTCAACATTTTGTTTTTTAAATGTGCTGATGGTCAAAGACCATTTTTTAAAATTTTCTTTTAATGTTTGTTTATTTTAGAGAGAGAGAGAAACACAGAGTGTGAGCAGGGGAAGGTCAGAGAGAGAGGGAGACACAGAATCGGAAGCAGGCTCCAGGCTCTGAGCTGTCAGCACAGAGCTTGACATGGGGCTTGAACTCGTGAACTGTGAGATCGCAACCTGAGCCGAAGTCAGACACTTAACCGACTGAGCCACCCAGGCACCCAGCAGGTCAACTCCTTTAGCAATAAGTGAGTTAGCTGTCGACAAGCCCAAGCCACCAGGCACAGCAGTTCTGAGCCTTTCACCAGAACAAAAGGGAGCACGAAAGGGAGCACGTGACTCCTGACGACGGCAGGAGGGACACGAAGTGCCATGACGGATCTGTCTTCATCCATTTTTGGGCTAATTTAAGGCCCAAAAGACTGTCTAGTGTTCCGCCGTCGACACTCTCAGATCTGTAGCTCTTTCTGATTCCTCCCTCATATGTTACTGAGTCACTGCACAGACGTTCCTAGCTCACCGGTCACTGAGTGGCAGGGCCGGGAGGAACGCCCAACCCAAGCCCTGGCCGCACAGACGGGAGGATGCAGGCCCCGGTGTCTGCACAGGGTCTCCCCACTCCCTGGTTAGGGAACGAGGGTAAGGTTCCTTCTGATGGAGCGGCCCTGACGCTAGGTGCCTCAGAAGCCTGAAGATGCCACCCGGGAGGTGGTAGGGATGGCGGGTTAGAGGACCCCATCGGACCGCAGCGCCCCTGCGTGAACAGAGCCACCGCAAACACGAGTTCCACCCGAGTCGCTCTATTTTTGCTTCTGTGCAAGACCGCGTTTGAACTGCTGACCTAAGAAAAGTTCATACGCTGATGGTCTTATCTCAGTCTCTCCTCCAAGGAAAGAGAGGAACCCAGAACTTTCCCCAACTCCCGCGTCTAGCTCACTCACTCTCTCCCCATCTGGTGCCTCGATTTCCACACGCCCGCACTCTCCGAAGCACCAGAACAAATGCTTCGTCCTTTCTACCACACGGGGATGCCGTAAGAATCTAGAGAGCAGAAGACGCCAGTGCCTCTCGGTCACTTCTCTGGCTCGTGGTAACGAGCTGGCCTGGGATCTACTGTCGGTGCAAGAGAGACAGACGGACAGATAGAGACAGCTCCTTACGTGAACAAGCTCTCGATTAGGCGCAGGTTGGTGACGGCCTCTATGATCAGATTCCTGCGCTTGAGCAGCCGGTACGTCTCGTGGGGCTTGTCTGGGCCGGGGCCGTGCTTCCCAGTCTTCTGGGAACTGCCGCTCTCCTAGACAGGGACCGAGAGGATGAGCGCACGGCAGGCTCGGGCAGGCTCGGCCAGGCGCGGGGCCAGCCACCGTTCCCGTGGGTGCGCTGCTCCGAGGGCATTTCTCTGCCCACGTCTCAAGAAGGAGAGTTGAAAGGGCTGTGTCTCTGGGAAGAGCGGACAGAAGCCGAGGCAGGCTTCCGGGCTCACGCAGCTGTCCTTCCGGTAGGTTAGGACGTGTGCCCAATGGAAGACGAAGGGAGAAGAGAGATCAGTGTTCTCCCCACACCTGCCCAAATGCCCACGAGTTCTTCATGGCTCCTGTCTTCCAGCAGCCTCCACGAACCTGTCCCATCTGCCCTTAGATCGAGTCTCTTGAAGCCCCAGCATGCCCCCTGAAGGGGAAGGGAAATCCTGACTCCAACATACGCTTACAGATCACTCAGCGCAAACGAACCCGCGTGACGGCCCTGGGCCCGTTTTGCGGGGCGCGCTCCCCCCTGGCAGAGGTGCGTGCAAGAGAACGGGAAGTCCTGTCGTCAGGCCAGCCGGCTCCAGATCACTTCCCTGCTGAGTGCCAGGGCTGCAGGAGGGGAGCGGGGCCTCGCCCCAATCCTGGGGGGCGTGCCCCAGCCCGGCCTGGATAGCACTTATCTCTCGGGTGCTGTGCGGCCTCAGGGAGAGGCCAGCAACAGCCCCTATGGCCACCCTGGTCACGGCCATGGGCTGCGCTGGGGGCCCGGCTCCCAGACATCGGAGGCACATTCATTTCAGTGACAAAGGACAGCATAAGGTGAACCGAATCACATCATGAGAACGGCGGTCCTGTGTCAACTGCCGCTTTCATCCTTCTAATTGAGCTAATGAAAAGCATTTGACTGTATCGCGTCTTTGACACTGTGACACACAGCAGTATTTGGCCAGAATGTACTCAACAGTTTTGGTTTTCTCTTATCTATTTTATAATTACCTTTCTTTTATGGCAAATGACATTGGCCTTTCGCAGAAGGCAGGGCTTCTCAGCACTGGCTCTCTCGTGGGCTGTCCCACACGTTCTAGGATCCTCAGCAGCCACCCCCACCCCAAGCCAAGTCTCCGCCAGACACTGCCAGATGTCCCCTGGGGGCCCAAATCACCACCAGTGAGAACCACTAATCTAAACAAATTTCCCCTCCAAAATAAACTTCACATAAAAAGAGAAAGTTGCTGGAAATTAAAATCCGGTATAAAGAGCAATGCCTCTGCTTTCTGGTGGGGCGGGAAGGCGGGGTGTAGGTGGGCACCAGGT
>PJEM01020757.1:0-12767 GCA_004023845.1 Helogale parvula
GGGTGCAGGGGGCCAGCACCTGCCACCACCCTCTGCTGGCCACGGCCCCCACCCCCGTCCCTGCGCAGCCCCAGGAGGGGGCCGTTTCCTGACAACAGCTGGAGTGTCCCCACCTTCATCATGAGCTCTGAGGGAGGGAATGTGACCCTGTGCTTGGAGCCCCAGGGGGGGCAGCAGGGGGGTGGGGACGCCCTGGGGGGCGGGGGAGGGTCTGAGCCGCTGGTGGGGGGATGGGCAGGGAGACATCGCGAGGGCAGAACTGGGGGCTCACGGGAGGGGGTTGGGGGTGGCCAAGAGTGGAAGCAGATCGGCCAGGACGCCTGCAGGACATCGGGATAGGGACGCACACTTGGGAGGGAGACAACACAGGCTACCTGTCCTCCGAGGAGATTCACAATGCGCCCCACCCGCCCCCGCTCCACAAACACACATAAACCTTGAGATGTCTTCCTCAGGCACCAAACTTCCCTGGCCAGGGCCTCGGTGTGCTGGGGGGCTTCTCCCCACCGCCTCCATCGTGGCCACGCCCGCACCCCTGCAGGCCAACATGTGCCACCAGGGGGAAGAGCCAGGCCAGGCGCCTTCTCACACATGCCCGGCTTGGGGGCGCAGCGGGAGGAACTAGGAGAGACGCGCGTGCGGGCATCTCCGAGCACCGGAAGAAGCAGAGAGGCAGGCTGGGCCAGGAACCCTCCACCTTGCCGTGTGTCCAGCAAGATGTAGGGGCAGCAGCCACTTCTGCAGGCAGTGACGGGCTGTTTGCTCCAAGGGAAACAGAAATTTGATTTGTCCTTGTGAATCCTCCTGCCCAGATCCCCAGGGACAGCGGGCCCTTGGCCACTTGTGCATCAGGAGCAGGTCAGCCACGAGCCGTGGCCGGCGTCCACGCCACCCGCTGGGCACCCTGGCCGGGCCGCAGGGGAGGATCCACACAGGGGGCCCAGCGCTGAGGCCGAGTTGGTAGGGGCTGACCTGGCCACCACGTTCTTGGTCTCCTGATCGCCGGGGGAACCCCGTCATACTTGGGAAGAGCCCACCAGGGCCCAGGCCCGCCCTCCCTGCGCCTCTCCCAACTGCTGGCCCTTCCTCCGGGCGGGGTTCCCTTGGGTGGAGCATCAAACCTCCCGTCTGGATGGCTCTGAAACAGAGACTCAGCACCGATCTGTCCTGGGACGGCAGCCTGCTGGGTCCCGCGCTTCCCGCCGTGGTTGGCCGGGCGCCTCCCGTGTGCCAGGCCGTGTTCCCGCACGGCTCTCCTGGGCACGGGGGCTGCGGCCCCTGCTTTGGCAGGAGGGACACAGGGGTGAAGCCGCTTGTCCACGGTCGCATGTTAGGAAAAGGAGAGCCCATCTGGAGCCCTGACCCTGCTGTCTGCGCTCCTTCCAGTACATGCTGACGAAGCTGTGGTAGTGGTGACCTTGAACACCCTTGGGGCCTGGAAAGGAAGGGGAGGATCTAGTGAGCGGAGCCAGGGACCCTGGAGCCTTTAAAATGGACGTCAGAGGCGTGGCCTCTGTCACGTGCCTCAGAAAGACCATCAATTCTCCAAACAGCCAAGCTCCCCCTCGAGGATCAAGTCCTGGGAACAGCCAGAAAGTAGGACGGGGCAGTGGGGAGCGGTTTCCGCAGGGGGGAGGGGTGGCTCGCACAGCGGGCCTGCCAGCCCTCCCCGCCCCCCCCCCCCAGGCTAGAGCCACATTGCGAGGGGGCGGTGTCACTGGGAGGCGGCTCCAGCAGCTGAGACCGGCTTTATATTTAGGTGGGGTAGGTGGCTGCCTACTCAGTGTGATTTCACAGGCTGTGGGGGCCCCTCCAAGCCCCAAAATACCTCCTCCACCTGCCTCTCGGTGCCGGCAGTCTCTGATAAGCATGGTGTTCTGTCCCAGGGTCAGAGAGAAAGCTGTCAGGCCTGACATTGATCTCAAGTCCACTTTCCATCAAGGAGCAGGTGCTCCGTGGACTTTTAGGCTGGAAGGGGCGCCCAAGTCCTGTCCGGGGCCACACTGCAGGCTCCCTTCCTTGTCCTCTGTGTCTCCCGTGGGAACAGTAGGGGCTAAAGGCAGTTGATTCTTAACGTACCCTGAGCCCTGTCCTGAGCCTGGCTCTCTGCCGAATGCTAGGGCTGCTTCCGGCAGATTCCACACATCCCTGCTTGGAAGGACGCTGCGTCCAGAGGGAGAGACGGATGAAAGGGACAGCCTCACACTTCTCATCGTGACAGGCCAAGAGAGAAAAGTACTAGGCACATAGCAGGACATCCCAACTTTCTGTGGTTGTTCCAGGAGGGCATTTTAGCTGAGGCTCTGTGGGTGAATAGGAGTTCTGTAGGCAATGTGCTGGGAAGAAGTTTCCATGCACAGGGGACAGCTCGGGGCAGGAAGAAGCTGGCATGGTAAAGAGCCCCACAGAAGCGGGGGCTCCCATCGGGGGTAGGCAAAGGCAGAGCCATGAGGCCGAGAGATAAACTGAAAGCACCTGGACCCTAGGTCAGTCCACACACACACACACACACACGGCCAAGGCCTCGGCACCTGTCAGGGACGCCGCTGCCCGGCCCCCTCCAGCAGTCCACCTCCGGGCGGTCCCCAGGTCATCACGCACACAGCCACATCTGAGGTGCGCCACCCCTGGTGGGACGGGACGGGGCATCTCGGGATCAGCCCGAGAAGCGTCGTGTGCCCGGCTTCCCTCCCCCCCCCCCAGGTCTTCCCCGCGCCCCCCTCCAGGGGCACAGCGCACCGTTGTGATCGGTGCGTCACAGCACCTCTGTCCTTATTTTACTTTAATTACAGACGAGAGCATTCTCCAGACCGAGAATACACCTGTGGCTTTTCTGCGGCCTTCAGAGAACGGGATTCAATTCTGGGCCCAAGGGGCAGGTGTTAGGGCGCACGGTGGAGCGCAAAGTGGCAGAGACCGGCCACCCGCGGGGCCGTGGGCTCGCATTTCTTTGGTTTACTCTTCCGTAAACGTCCCCGCCCCCTCCTCTGACAATAAAAAGCTTCAGATCATTAGGACAAAAAGTGTTCAAAGCAGAGTGAAAATTCTGTTAATTCAGATCCAATTGTTTGGGAATGCGGAATAGAGGGCTCAGAGCACCTGGCGCCATGAGCCCGTGTGCGGGGTGGAACACGGCAATTTTTAGCTTTCCTGAGCGCCCAGACCAGCTGCTGACTCCACCTGTTAACCTTCTGGTGTAAAATCTTGTGATTCCACCAGCGGAAATGTTCTCGCTGGCGGGTTGGACCCGGTTCCGAGGGGCTCAGGCGGCCGGGAAGGGGTGAGCAGGTGGTGGGGTGGGCACCTGGGCCCTTCCTGCAGAGGCCCCTGCACACCCGGACCTTGTTAACGACGGGGAAGAAGCCTTTGCTCTGCCCGGCCACGGTCGGTCAAGGTGATGACTGCAGGGTAGGCGGGGGTTGACCTCAGCCCCCAGCCCCCGCCCCGAGCACAGCCAGGTGCAGAGGGAGGCGTCCGTGGGCGGAAAAGTCACTAAGAGGAACTTGCTTAGGTGTCATCCAGGTGGGTGTTCTGCGAACCTGGGCTGCCTACGGGGCTCTTCCCACGGACAAGCCAGGACTTGGCTGTGGAGGGCGGGGTGAGGCACCTGGTGGCTCTCAGGGGTGGAAGACTGTCACCTCCCTGCTTAGCAGAATGCTTGCTGAAACGGCTTTGGAGGACAAAGAGAGGCCTCGGGCAGAGCCCGGATGAAAGAGTCCTTGTCAGCTCGTGGTGAGTGTGCAGGGGGGAGTCGAGTCGGGAGTCGCCAGTCCCGGGGCCGGTGCTCACAGACACAGGGCCCAGGAGGTGAGCGGTCTGGGCAGAACCCACGGCTGCCTGTCACGCAGGAGGGACACGGGTCACTTCTCTCTGACCTCACGTTCTGCATCTATAAAGTGGGGACAAGAATCTCAGTCGTGAGGGACGCGCAAATGCGGCGTAGGAAGCGGGCAGGCGGCGTGCTTTGCTGGGTCGGTGCTGTTGTTACACAAGCACGATCTGATTTTGAATTACACAAGAAAAATGAGTGTGGGGTAAGATATGGACGTTTCTCTTTCTGCCACTTGCTCCAGCTAAACCGTTAACTACTTACTCTGTGGTGTGTCTCCTCCCGTCCTGCTTCTCCCCGCCGCCGTCCTCACTGTCACCGTCACCGTCACCGTCACCATCTTCACCATTATTGTCACCACCAACACTATCACCACCCCCGTCACCATCACCATCACCAGCATCACCATCACTGTCCTCGCCATCGTCACCACCACCATCCTCACCGTCACAACCACCACCAACACCATCACCACCATCACCAGCACCGTCACTGTCACAACCACCACCACCATCACCATGATTATTCTGTATAAATGGGATTATGCTAAACACATCCCATGGATAATCAATGTGTCTTAAGAGTCTTTTCATGTCAGTATGAAGAGGTAAGTTTATTTTATTTTTTTTACATTTATTTATTTTTGAGAGACAGAGAGAGACAGATCGTGAGCAGGGGAGGGGCAGAGAGAGAGGGAGACACAGAATCTGAAACAGGCTCCATGCTCTGAGCTGTCAGCACAGAGCCCGATGCGGGGCCCGAACCCATGAACTGTGAGATCATGACCTGAGCCGAAGTCAGACACTCAACCAACTGAGCCACCCAGGCGCCCCTGAAGAGGTAAGTTTAATTTTTCTTGATGGCTGAGTATGTCATTGGCTTAGAGCAGCTTTTATCTTTAAAAAATTTTTTTAATGTTTATTTATTTTTGAGAGAGACTGGGCAGGGGAGGGGCAAAGGGAGAAGGAGACACAGAATCCAAAGCAGGCTCCAGGCTCTGAGCTAGCTGTTAGCACAGAGCCTGACGTGGGGCTCGAACCCACGAACCGTGAGATCATGACCTGAGCCAAACCCAGATGCTTAATCAGCTGAGCCCCCAGGTGCCCCAGCCTTTGTCCTTTTACAGATCCGTTCCCACTGTGATGAACGTTGGGTTGTTTGGCTTTCTACTTTGGCAAATGATGCCGCAACTATCATCCTTGGAGAGCCTGTGTGGTGGACAGACAAACGGCCCCCCCTCCCAAAGATGTCCACTCCTAGTTTCCAAAGCCTGAGAGTGATTACCTTGCATGACAAAAGGCGTTTTGCAGACGCGATGAAAGTAAGGATCTTGAGACAAAGGGGGTGTCCTGGATTGCCTGGTGGGCCCAGTGTGGTCACGAGGGTCCTCACAAGAGTCCGGTCAACACCGTGGTTGTGGGCTTCTGATCTCCGTGCTGTAAGAGAATAGATTTGCTCTTTGTAGAAATGTGTTACAGAAGCAATGGGAAACCGATACATCCGTCTTTGGGACCGTGTATGAATTTCTGTAGGCTAGAAATTCTAGAAATGAATTTGCACAATCTAAGGGTATGTACACTTAACAGCTTTTCTTAACGTTGCAAAGTGGCCCAATAAATAGAGTTCACAAATGCGCACACAGTTACACACGGGGTCCGACTCTTTGCTTCCGCCCACCGGAGCGAGCTTTGAATATTTTCACTATTTTAAATTTTCGTTGGTTTAGAGAAAAAATGTCATCTCACGAAAGTTTAATTTTAATTACTTTGAATGATGCAATTGTATTTTTTTTTTGCTTCTGGGACTTGTCTGTTTATAGTTTTTGCTTGCTTTGTTTGTCATGATTTTCTCATTTACTTGTAAACACTCTTATATTTTCTAAAGAGTAACCTTTTACTTGTTTGAGAGGTTGCAAATACTTTCCCAGTCAGTTACTTGTCCTTTGGATTTTTTTAAAACAGCGTCTTTGGTCAAGTAGAAGACATAAAACAGGTTTTATGAGTGACATATGTGGGTCGTTTTCTTTATGGCTTCCACGTTTCATGTTTACTTTACACGTTTTCCTTTCCCAAAGAATATAAACACGTCCTACTCTGCATTTTCTAAAATTTCATAGTCTGTTTATTACATTGTTTAAATTGTTCATTATTCTTCTTTTCGTGAAGGGTGTGAGGCAGGGATCCAACTTTTTCCTTCCGATGGGTAACTACTTGTGTCAATGTCATTGCTGAAAAGAATATTCTCTCCCCTTGTGTTTGCTGCATTTCCCCCCTAAACCAACGCCAGATATATTTGGGTCTGTGTCTGCGATTTCTATTCTGTCCCGTTAATCTATACATCTACCTTTACGTTAGAACCTCTTTGTCTCAATTGCTAAACCCAGTAGTAAGTCTTGAAGCCAAGTCATAGAAGTCCTCTATCTTTGATATCTTTCTTCTTTAATCTGAAATTTCTGAAGTGTTTTTTTCTGAAATATTCCAGGTGTTTGGCTTGTCAGTTTCTGGGGTTTAGGGTTTCTTTTTTTGTTGTTGTTTCTTAAATTTTTTATAATGTTTTATTTATTTTTGAGAGAGAGAGAGACAGACACAGAATCGGAAGCAGGCTCCAGGCTCGGAGCCGTCAGCACAGAGCCCGGTGCAGGGCCCAAATCCATGAACTGTGAGATCATGACCTGAGCCGAAGTCGGAAGCCAGCCAGCCACTGCTCCCAGGCGGACGCTCCAAAACAATATGGCTCAAGGTGTATAGACGCTCTATTCAAGTATCCCCAACACCCACCCAAGGGGAATAGGTAAGCAAACCGTGGTGTCCTCATAAATAGAATGCCCTTCCAGGAATTAAAGCAAACTCCAGATACATCCAGCAACATGGATGAGTCTCAGACCACTGTCCTGAGCAAAAGAAGTCAGACACGAAAGAGCGCAAACTGGGGCGCCTCGGGGGCTCAGTCGGGTAAGCATCCCAACTTCGGCTCAGGTCACGATCTCACAGTTCATGGATTTGGGCCCTGCACTGGGCTCTGTGCTGACGGCTCCGAGCCTGGAGCCTGCTTCCGATTCTGTGTCTGTCTCTCTCTACCACGAAACGCAAGATCATGACCTGAGCCGAAGTTGGTCGCCTGACCAACTGAGCCGCCCAGGAGCCCCTGCTGCTTCCTTTCTAATCTGCGTCATTTCTGGCCTTGTCCCTGCCTGCTTGTGCTGACTGTGATCTCCAGGACAACGTGGAAGAGATGAGCGGACCCGGAGCCTCATTCCCAGTCCTTGGCCACATGCACTTGATCTGTCAGCACCGAGGCCAGGCACCCCGCAGACCCCTGTCACCCTTCTACTCCTAGTTGCCTAAGAATTCACATCATGAATGCATGTTGGATTTTGTCAGATGATTCTTCTGCATCTGTTGAGATGCTCATGTATCAATATCAGTGCCTATAACTTGGTGTATTAATTAGCAAATTCATTAATTGATATAGCAAATTGCACTGATTGACCCGCCAATGGATGGATAACCAACCCCTGCGTTCCTGGGCTAAACCTTGCGAGACGTCGTGCGTTTGCGTCTGCTGATACTTGGTTGAGGATCGTTGTGGCCGTGCTGTCAGGGCGGCTGGCCTGCTGTTTCTCTCCCTCCAATGTCTTTGTCTGGTGTTGTCTGGAATCAGTGGTCCTGGCTTCGCAGAAGGAGGGAGTCCTGAACTTTCTGCATAGCTGGTGTGGGAGTTGCTAGGGATTCTGTTGGAAATCCTCGGTAGAATTCGGCAGTGAAGACGTGTGGTGCACCTCGGCCCCCCTCGAGGCCAGACCCTCCCCCGTGCCCCGTGTGCCAGGAGGTCGGGGCCGGGTCCCTCCCAGGGACTGGCTGGGGCCCGTGCTCCATCTCTCTGGGGTCACTGTTTCCTGATGCTCAGCAGACATTGTCTGAGACTGTCCCTCCCTCTGTTCGTCCTGCCTCTTCCAGTCACCTGAGGCCAGAGGGTGGATCCGTCCCCGTCGCACGTCACGGCTGGGAGGCCGGAATGTATTGTTTCAAAGACAGTTTCTCTCTGAACGGACCTGGGAGGGAACGGAGGCGGACTCCTCTGCTTTGGTCCATCGTCTCAAAACTTCTGAATTTTTATCTGAAACGTAGAGCAGGTCCAAGGTGATGTCCACAAGGGCCTCGCTCTCGGTGCCGTGTCCCCCAGACACGCCCCGGACCTTGCCACCGACGGGGGTGGGCCCGGGTCTGCAGGTCTGTGACCTGGTCCTGCCCCCGCACCTGTGGACACCCTGTGTGAATCAGTGAGGTCAAAGTGGGCTGCCAGTCCCTTCCGGCAACTTCTCTCCCACGCACTCCACCCCCCACCGTCGTCCTGGGCCCGGCGGAGCCCTGCGGGCAGGACCCAGCCCAGGAGCCCAGGGGCTTGAGTGGTTTGCAGGGAGGACCACGGAGGCTGCCTGCAGGTCCTCCGGGGAGGGGACTTGGGGCCGGGAACGAACCAGGCGCCTCCCCGCAGGCAGCGAGGGGACCTCTGCAAGCAACTCCCACCTCTTGCTCCTGGATTAACGGCAGGACCTGGGAATAAGGACCAGACAGAAAGCAGGGCGAGTTAAGAACCTGACACGCACATCTCCAGGCTCAGTCAGTCAAGGGCATGGGAGGGAGCCAGACCTGAGTCTGTGGCCCCCTCCTAGGGGCTGAGGGGCCCCCTGCCCTGTCTGACCGTGTTTGTCCACCCCCAGTGGGAGCTCGAGAATTCCACCTTGCAGGGATTTGGGGCACTGAGGGCACCAGAGACTTGACCTTCCTGTGTGCTGCTCACACAGCAGCTCCAGAGCCCGAAGGGCAGCCCAGCCCTGGGAGCTCTGGTGGGGCGGCCCGTCACACCTGCAGGGCCCTCCGTGGGTCATTCACTGCCCTTCTCCACTGTGACAATGATCCCTCCTGTGACAACGTGGCTGCCACCACATCCGTGACTGCAGGGCTGACCTCCCTCGAGACCGTCACTCCGTGGGCCTGGTGGACGTAAAGGCAGTTGGGGCTTCGCTCTCAGGTCCAGAGAGAGACTGGCCTCAGCCTCACGGGGCAGGCGGGCACCTGGGGCGGGCAGGGGGGTGCTTGCCCACGGCCACAGAGCAGGCTGGTGGCGGGGTCCACACCAGGGGACCGTTTCATGCCACCAAACATCCGAGCAGGACGTGCCGTGGGCTGGACTTCACTTTCCAGCCATGTGATCTGGCGGCCCCAAGAGGGCCCACCTGCGGGGGGAGGACCTGGTCTGCCTTCCTGGAGGTAACGGCAAGTCCAGAAGCTCCCGCAGTCAGAGCCTGGGGTGCGCCACGACCGCCCCCCACGGGCCTCCCACCGGAGCTCCCAGGAGCCCTTCTGTGTCATGCCCACCTCCGCACACGCCTTGCCCACGCCCTGGTCCGCGGATGCTCCTGCTGGCCCCAGGGAAGGGGGCGGGCCGAGACTCCTCCCTGGAGAGAACCACTCCCGTGCTGTGTGTGGTCCGCCTGCCTGCTTCCTGCTTCCTGCTTGCACTCAGCAGCAGGGAGAGAGCCTTTGATGTGTGCACTTGCTGCTCTGCCTTCCTATCAGGGAGGGTTCTAGAAGGTCAGACAACATGGGCGTGCGTGCAGCCAACTGCTCAGCTCCGTGCCTTTGGGGGGGTTGGCACCCAGCCTCCCTCCTGGCCGCTGTGCGCGTGACTCGAGTGATTCAGGGCTGGGCCCCCAGCACCAGGAGACCACTGTGGACACCCCTGCCTGGTCTCACCACTGCTCCTGGTCTGTCTTCCTTACCAAACTGCCATCCTCTGCCACAGGGCCTTTGCACGGGCTGCTATCCCCTCATCCCTGTGGTTTACCCTCTGTACGCTCCCCACAGAGGGGCCTTCCTGACCCCATCACCTACAGCATCCCCTTCCCCCTGCCTTGTCCTTACATGTGTATAGCAGACAAGAAGCACCCTTCCAGCCTCTTCTGGGCTTACTGCATGGCCGCTGCTTTGTGCTGGCTTCTGTCTCTGCAGCAGGCCAAGTGCAAGGACACGGAGCCCAGTCAGAGGCGATTTGTGCCCCCGGCGGAGAGCCTGGCAGGAGCCAGCAGCCACTCCAGCCACCATCCTGTGAATGCACAAAGACTCATGCGACCAGGACTCTGAAAGCAAAGGGACCCGGGACCCGAGGTGCCTGTCCAGGCCGCGTCAGCGCCTAACACGGGAAGTGTATTCAGTGCTCCAGACAAACCGGAGTGCTGGCTGGTCTCAAACGAAAGTCCTCGAGCCAGCCCCCAGGGGCCACTGTGGGGGCAGAACGGCAGCCAGTGGCGGGCGGTGGGCAGGCAGGGTCAGTCCTCCTGGCCACGGGGGAGGGTTCCAGTAGGGCTGGTGCCACACGTGCGGTTCCGTTGGCCAGTGCGGGCCCGGGGGACGGGCCCCAGGCAGGAGTCCCACTGGATTAGTCTGCAGCTGGGACCTCAGCAAATGTGCACACAGGGGTGGGAGCTGTCACCTGCCCCCCGTCCCAGGACTGTCATGCAGGGAGCAGGACCGCCTTAGAGGCCGGACTCCGAGTGGCCCCAGTCACGGTCTGTGCCTCACAGGATCCCCCCTGCCCCCAAGCAGGAGATCAGACTTGCAACCTCCCCACGTGCCTCTCTGTCCCCTGGCTACCAACTCAGACCCAGCATTACCCTGAGTCCCAAGCCGCTGAGCACCGGCCTGGGGCCAGGAGAGCCAGGGTGTGGGCAGGTCTCTGCCTGCAAGTCTGCTCTGCCCGGTTCTTCCCCCAGACGCACTCCCTTGGGAAGGGCCAGGGAGCCCGATCAGGACAGGCTGTGGTTGTTTCCTGGCTCTGCGGAGTTTTAGAGCAGGGCCTGGAGGGACCGGGTAGAGACCCAACAGATGCTGACAGAGGGCATCAGAAAACCCCAAGGCCTGCAGCCCCGCCAGGGGCAAATCTTGGGGAGACATCCATGGGTGGGGGCGGGGCTGGGAGAAGGGCCTTGGGTGCGGAAGACAGAGTCAGAGCTCAAGGAATCCTCTGGAGGGCACTGTGGCAGGAAGGTTGGGGGCCATCTCCTGGCCCTGGCGAAATGCCACTGCATCCTGGGGGCCCATTTGCCACGAGAGGCCTGTTTCGAGGCTGAGTTGCAGCGCTCCTCCTGGGCTCCATGGCACCCTGGGGCCCAGGGGGATGGCTCAGTGCCTCCGCACAAGGATGCTTGGAGAAGGGGCTGCCTCTCGCTCTGCCACGTTTCCTGTCTCTGCTTGGATAGGCACACTCACCCCATGTTGCTTGCCCCTCCCCCTCTACTTCCCAAGTGCCATGGGAATTATCTCTCCAAATGCACATCTGATCCCGTCACTCCTCTGCTCCGACTCCTGCTGTAGCTTCCTAGTGTTTTCAGGCTTGTCTACAGCAAGCCCTTGCCTGGACCCCATCCCCCCAGGTTCTGTCCCCTGGAGCAGGGTTGGGGGCTGCTGGCCCTCCCTCCCTGCCGGGGTTGGGGGGCCTCTCCCTGCACCCAGGGAGCCCAGCCTCTGCTCTGAGCAGATTTGCTGAATGGATAAAAATGGAAATTACAGACGCTCATTCCTGGGAGGTGAGAAATCCGGCCTCAGCAGGAAGGGCTTAGATGGGCCAGATTCTTTTCTCTTCCTGCAGTTTAGGCCCCAGAGTGGCTGCCTGAGCCTCAGACCCGCCTTCCTCCAGGAAGCCCGCCCTCCCGGCGGAGCTGCTGGCCCTTCCTTTCTGGACCAAACGGGACAAACCCTCTTGGAGGTGCCCCTGGCTTCCCGTTGGCCTCGAGGAGCTTGTACTGTCACCCCGATGGGACTGGCGGGAATTCGGGTCAGGGGAGGCTCCGGGGCTCATAATAGGAGGCTCCAGGGGAGCGAGCCCCCCTTGCGCTTCCCCTCCAAGGAGGGTCCATCTCGACTCTGGACACCTGCAGAGAGCCTGGTGCAGTTCCTGTTGAGGGCGTGTGTGCGCTCGCGTGCGTGTGTGTGCGCATGTCTGTCCCCACGTGCAGGTGCGCGTGCGTGCGCGTGTGCATCTCACACGCGTGTGGGGGTCTGTGCAGGTGCACATCCATGTGCGTCCATGCACGCACGTGTGCGAGTTCTAATCTAGTTCTGAAACATGACCCCAGCCATCTCACAGGAAGCATCAATGAATATTTACTACCTTGGTTTTTTTTTTCCCCAAAAAAAAAGTAATTTCGTTGTCGGGTTATTAAATCTATTTTTATTGCTACAAAAATGCCTCTCATCCATTAAGATGAGGGCGCCTGGTGCTCGCGATGATTGTGTTTCGGCCGCTGGGGCGCCTCCCTGTTCTGCGGGAGGGGGGCTGGTTGCGGGGCCCCCAGCCGCACTGGGGCGCTGACATCCTTTCTCTGCCTGGAGAGTAAAAGATGCAACTTCTCAGGCAGCCGCAGGTGGATGGGGTACTCGGGCCTGGGCCCCCCAAACCTGAAAGCCCCCGGGCCAGGCCCGCCGCAGTGAAGAACTTAGTGGTCTTCTGTTCACCGTTTGCAAGCCTTGGCCAGGAGGGCCAAGGGCAGGTGCCAGGGCCCAGCGGCCCCCCAGGGCTCCATCCTGTGGGGAGAAGCCGCCTGACCTGCTCCCCCAGACCAGGAGCCCGCTGTGGGGGGTCCGGCCCTTGAGTTTGGGACCACTCGGCTGGACTCCTCCACAGTCACCCACCTGATACCTGACTCAGACCTCGGCAGCGTCCTCGGCTTGTCCCAGTGGTGGGTGGCTCCCATACACCCTGGACCTCCGCCCCGGACCAGCCTGTGCCCTGCTGGAAAGGGCGGGGCAGACCCTCCCTTGGCCTCCAGCTCTAGCAGTCGGAGCCCCTCGGCTGTCCCTGCTCACCACGGCCCCGGCCACTCTCCAGCCTCTGGTGGCTTCCCCGGGGGTCCAGGCTGCCCACCCCCCCAGCCCCTCTG
>PJEM01020758.1:0-12746 GCA_004023845.1 Helogale parvula
TCAAATTGTTTGTGTGAAGATGCTGGTGCCCAGTTGGACAGCCCTCAGGTGTTTGTATGAATACTATGGTTTACAGTTTTCAGATTTAAAAACATAATAAAGTTTAAAAACTACAGTAATTAATGTCAAGCCTCAGATTTGATTTGATTCGCTTTGACCGCATGACATTAACATACGCACTTCTTAGAGTCGATGAAGAAGCACTCTAGTAAGTTCGTGGTTTTCTGTGTCCGAATCCTTGAGTTTTAACACTTGCCCTCATTCTACAGAGACGCGGATTCCCAGCCGCAAAGGGCTGATCTCTTGCAGGGCCTGAAACCTCACGGGGGGGGGGAGCAGTGCGATGGGACAGCGGTGAGCTTCATTCATCTGTCCTCAAAACCTGTTGCCCGCAGTGGTGTTGCTGCCGGGAGCGTGCCAGGAAATGCCAGTGCCCCCACGGAGCCCGTCTCCCCGCGTCCCCACGTCTGGCTGGCCGGTCCTGCTGCTTTCTACCAGCGGGGCCAGAGGCCCTTCTGCCTTGTGCCTTCCGCTCTCCCGGCACACGGGCTGGAGAAGCCTTAGAGGCTCGGGATTGGGGTTGAATCGCCTTCGGCGTCTGACCCCGTGCCCCCTCCCCCGCGCCAGGAGCTACTGCTCCATGCCTGGGAACCCAGAAACCCCGACCCCTGCAACAGCGCGACTGGTAGTTCCTTCGAGACGACGGCCCTCCCTCCCTCCCGGAGGCTCCAGGGCCCCTGCACTCCTAGTGCCTGGAACGGCGGGGTCACTTGGCCCTCTCAGACTTGGGTGACTCAGAACCGCCCGTCCTTCACTGTCTGGTGTGTCAAATCTTAGTCCAGAGAATGTCGTGCCACTTGAGTGAGGCTCTTGTGAACTTTCCGGGCTTTGAAAAGTGATCTTTCCCTGGTTTTGCACCTCAGTCCATGCTTCCGGCAGCACTCCGCGAGCTGAGCCCTGCGGCCCTCTGGACTCACCGAGCACTTGCTTTCGTGGTCGCGTGATTTCTCAGCGATGCGGCGTCTTACCATGTGCATTCCAGAGTGGGGCTTCCCAGACTGCAGCCCAGGCGCCCTCTGTAAGCGTGAAAAAGCCATGCCCTTCTGTGACGTCGCAGAGATCAAGAAGGAAACGTCATGACTGGGATGCACGCAGTGGGGAGGGCAGGCACTGCTCTCTCGAGCCACGGAAGGGATTGCCTTCGCGGTCGGCTGAGTAACCGAAGTGCGCTGGACGTTCTAGGGCTCTCTGTACGGGGAGGTGCCGGGCCTGCCTGCGATTTCGAGGTCCTCTGAGGCGGATCAGGGAAGGAGGGGGGCTCTAGGGTATGGAGGACGTGGCGCCCAGGGTCACGTTCCCAACGCACGGCAGACGCTGTTCCTTCCTTTACCTCCCAACAGTTCCCCTGTTTTGTCCTGAAGGCTGTTGACACTGAACCTTGAAAGCAGCTCTCCACAGTGAGCGTGTACTTGGAGCGCGCGCTCAGACCGCGCTTGCCCACTCACCTTGCTATACCAGAGGCAACGCGAGATACGGGACTATCTTCTCCGGCTTTAGGGGCGCCAGCAGCCCGGACGGTGATCCTTGAGGCTAAGCGAGCCTCCTCCTCCCCTCGAGCTGCCTAGACCATCACTGGGGGGACCCGGCGTGCATGGAAAGGAGAGCCTCAGGATGCTTGTGATCCGGCGTGCGAGCCAGCTCCTGGCGGCCGTGAGTGATGCGCGTCCTAGTACCTCAGTCATTCTGTGTCCTGCTCTTCGGCTGAAGAACCAAAGCACGTAATTAAGGTCCTTCGTTTGGGGAGCTAATCCCTCGGGGGCAAGGGGACAGGCAGGGCAGGCTGTGGCCTCACCTTTGGCATCACGGTTGCACCTGCCTTTGGCTGGCCTTCGCTGCTCCAGGGCATTGATGTCGGGCGGGGTGGACGTACTCCACGAGGCACAGAAGTCAACCCGTTGGGAGGGGGATGAGTATATTACATGTTCCCTTCATTATTTTTTTATTTATATTTTTTAAGATTAAAAAGAATGATCTCTACACCAAATGTGGAGCTCAAACCCACAACCTGGAGATCAAGTGTCACAAGCTGCACCAACTGAGCCAGCCAGGAACCCCTCCATGTTCCTTTTCTGTGGCGAGGAGGTGAGAGATGGAGCTCAGGTATGCTGAAGCCTGGAGTGTTCCGAAGTGCCGGCTGGTGTTGATACCGCCACCCAGCCTTCCTTTCCTTGTTTTTAGGAATTGCATTTGCATGTTAGGAGAGAGAGAGAGAGAGAGCGTGCATACAAGCGGGGGGGGGGGGGGGGGGGGGGGGGGGGGGGGGGGGGGGGGGGGGGGGGGGGAGGGGGGCAGAGCAGGAGAGAGGGGGAGTCCTAAGCAGGCTCCAGGCCCGGCACAGAGCCCAATATGGGGCTCGATCCCATGACCCCTATAGTCTGACCTGAACCGAAATCAAGAGTCAGACGCTTACCCAACTGAGCCACTCAGGCGCCCCGCTCCCCAGCCTTTCTAAGTTCTCCCCTGTGTAGCCTGGAAGTGGCATTTCCCAGGCCCCTTACCAGTAGGGGGGTTAGACTCCCCCACGCGTGAGGAGGAAGAAGAGAAGGAGAAGCAGTCTTCCGCGGTGGCTGTCCGGCGCAGCCTTTGGTGTCAGCAGAAGGCAGACCTGCGTTTGCCCAGCGGCCCCTGGACGTCTCCTGGGCTTTGCCCACTGCGGTCATGCAGGAGGCTGAGAGCCCTGAACCACCTTCCCTGAGACCTTGTGCTCCCGGGTCCCTGGAAACCGGCTTCCTGCCTTCCAGCAGCTACAGAAGCTTCTGGTTCCGTATTAAACCACTTCCATTCTGAAGACTTAGAGTGTCGGGTGTCCGCTCTCCATCTACCTGCCTCCGGAGAGAAGCTGCCCACTGTTGGGAGGGGGAAGTAGCAGTTCCACAGGGAGGCGCCCTTTCTGTTCTCTGGTTTAAATAAGCGAGTACATTTCATCAGACCTAAGAAGCCTGTGGCCGTAAGATGCGCCATTGTTTTAGGGACCGAATAGGAGAGAAGAATGTTGCCTAGTACGTCACACGCCAGGATCATATGTGCAGGCAATCCCTTGCTTTTTCATTCAGTTAGGTCCGTTCCCAAACACCCAGCACACCTTAGAAAAGGAGGCAGAGGGGGTGAGCCTCTTGGCAGCGGAGCGAAAGCCCCCACAGGCCTAGCACTGCAGGGTGGAAGCCAAACCAGGAGCGTCCTGATAGTGGTGCGCTGGCAACGGTATCGGCCAGTGTGCTCTTAAAAGCGGAGACAGAGAAAGCACCCCTGGAAAGGTGCTGAGCGGTGGGCAGGCTGCTCGGCACGGAGGAGTAAAGAACGGGGTTCCTCTTGCACCCCTCAGCCCCCTTGCTGTGTACGTGGGGAGAGAGCATCCACACGCCCGGGAGTCCGGGTGGCTCAGCCGGCCGAGCGTCCGACTCTGGATGTGGGCTCAGGTCCCGATGCAGGGTGGTGGGATTGAGCCCCACGTCGGGCTCCACGCTGAGCAGGGAGCTCGCTTGAGGCTCTCTCTCTCTCCCCCTGCCCCTCTCCCCCGCTCGCTCCCGTGTGCACTCTCTCTCAAAACGAAACCCCTGCAAATACCTGGGTAACTTACAAATGTCCAAAATGTGGCAAAGCTGAAGTAGGCATGCGGTACAGCAGATGACCTTCGCCGGGTGGGGAGGGGATGAGCCCCCTGCCTGAGGAAGCGCCGCTGGAGCCGAGGCCGGAAGGGTGAGGAGCAGGGCGCCGAGGGACCTGTGCTTTCAAGGCCAGGGCCCCTGAGCAGGGGGAGCTGCTAGAAACCCGCTCATGTCTCTTCTAGTAGATTTGTGGCTCTTTGTTATTTTTGTAAGCTTATTTATCGTTGAGAGAGAGAGAGAGAGAGCACGTGTGAGAAGGCGTGCATGAGCTGCGGACGGGCAGAAAGAGAGGGAGACAGAGGATCTGACCTGAAGCACTGTCAGTGCAGAGCCTGATGCAGGGCTCGAACCCACGTGGTAACCAAGAGTTGGGCGCTTAACCGACTGAGCCGCCCAGGTGCCCCGTGGTTCTTTTGAAGACACCATAAATACATCTGGCGAGCATTTTATCAAGAAACCTTTACCTTTTTTCTTCATGGTGGTTCCCACGTCATTTGCGGAACAATCCGTCCTTTCCCAACTAGTTCCAAAAAATCACCTTCAGCACATATTACATCCTGAAAGAAAACATGCAAATGTTCAGCTTGACTAGGTACGAAACTCATACAAATGAAAACAGGATGCACATTATTCTTCCCCTTTTATCACATTAGCAAACATCAAAACCGCCATTAACTATTCATGCTGAGGAGGGAGCTTGCTTGAGGCTCTCTCTCTCTCTCCCCCTGCCCCTCTCCCCCACTTTGTATTCAGTACAAGCATATCCAAAGGGCAGTTTGAAAATATCTATACAAAGCCTGACCAGGGCCCCAATCAGGGGATTTTCAAAATTAAGTGGAGGAGATGTATTCATATGGAAAGGCGTTCGTGACACGTCCATCCAAGAAGGTCACAGACGCGGATGTGGGGCTTGACGTCCCTGGCGGATTCTATTGTGTGTTTATGTGTACACAGATGTGTTGACATTTCTAGGAGACACTTTGGGAGATGTGTACAAACATGTGTCCAGTGGGCGTCTCTGGGTAGGTGGGATTCCGGGTCTGTTTCATTTCATTTTGCTTATCTTTACTTTCTGGTTTGTCTGCGGTGTATTGCTTTTATAATGATTGTTTAATGACAAAAATACAGGCCATCGCATGCTCGAATCACTGTGGAAGATAAAAGGAAATAACACATTGCCATCGAGTGGGGGAAGAAACAGCAAAACCGTCAGGAAAAAGCGTAACATATGTCAGAAGGCCACTTTAATTTAATGATACGTATAAAGAGATTAAACACCCGTATAAAAAAGATTCAAGGATGGGTTCTACAAACAATTATATGCTTTTGCCCACCTTGTCATTTGCTTTAAAGATTACAGATAAAGGGCTGGACAGGCAGTGATCTGCAAAGAAACAGAAAGTGGGCCGCAGTAATAATCCTGATCCCTGTGAGGTAGAATCACAGGCAAAGAGCAGTCAACGCAGCCAGAGTCCCTGTGTCGGTGAGAGGTTCCAGTACAGGGAGGCAGACCATGAACTAATATATATGATCCCTACATAGAATCCAGAAGGAGGACGCAACACCAGATTGACCCCATGGATACCCTAATAGAAACGCAATCGGAAAAAAACACTTTGTTTGTATCTTTGAGCCTTTCACACGAAAAGCCAGGGGAGGGGCCCAGATGGCAGAACAGCACTGAAGTTTCTTTTGCATCTCTAGTCCCTGAAATGCAGCCAGATCAACACTAAAGCATCCTGCACAGCTAGAAAACGGATCTGAGGATTCACCCAACGATCCGTACAACCTGAACCACAGAACTCGGCAGGTAGGCAGCCCGGAGAGTTGAACTGGGGGAGAGAGAAGCCGCGGTGGGCTTGGATCTGTCTTTGCTTGCGGAGAGAGGACGCAGATGGGGGGAGTACGGGAGAAGCACCCCCGCCAAAAGCAGCTGGAGAGAAAGTGGGAAAGTGGAAACAGCCGCAGGGACTGAACAGAAAGGGAGAAAGGAGAAAGGAGAGGGTCTAAATTCCATTCAGACGGCAAACAGGAGGCGCGGAGCGTGAGGCTCTGCAGCTCCAGGCCCGGCCGTGCTCGGCTGGGAAGGGCCAGTAGACACTGAGCTTCTCAGCGCGGCTGTCCTGTGTCCTACGGACAAGTTATGCCTCACGTCTCCAAACCAGGTGCTGCCTGAGGCCATTTTGTTTGAGCCAGGCTAACATGTTTCTCTGGAATTGAGAGGCCACTTTTTTCATGCTTTGGAACTGGAAGTTGAAAATAAAAGGATAGAAGATCAAAGATGTGCTTGTTGTGGGTACCTCCAGTAAATATCTGGCTCCGTGAAATATTCCCTTCTTTTTAAATAGCTTTGTGATAGTACATCTGAAGCAGCGGTAAAACCAGAATAGTAAAAGGAACCCCAGCCCGATCCCCCAGCTTCAGGAATTACCAACTCCTGACCAATCTTGTCTCATCCATGCACCCAACCACATGCCCCCATGTCCAAGTCGTTTTCAAGCCCCATCACTTATCACTTAATCTAAGCAGGTCAGTATATATATCAAAAAGATAAACTTTTTAAAAAGTTACCATAGTAGTGTCACACTTGAATAATTCATTTCTAACACTATTCTGTAATGAAAGGAACCAGGGCTCCTCTGAGAAATGTCTAGGGCGGGGAACATTCCAGATGAGCCTGGAGCATCTCGTCGTGTCAGAAGGATGTGCCCCAAAAAGCACAACGATGGGGCGTTTCAAAGGGACACGGGAGCCAAGGGAAAGGGCTCCCGGCGGTCCAGTCTGAGACCACCGAGCAACAAGGGAAGTAGTGTTGGATTAGGACGTAAGGCATGGACTAAATCCGCACGCGTGCTGCCGCTGTCACAAGGGAGTGGAGAAAGAAACAAATCGGGGAGAAGAGACGAATCTGTGCGGGAGAACCCCAAATTCTGTAGATTCTCACTCTCAAGGGGGTGGAGCACGTCTCCCCACTCCTTCAGGGTGGCGTGTGCAGAGACTTCCTTCCAAGGAGGACTGTGTGGACAGGGCGAGAGTGCACATTTACAGGGGAGAGACCCGATAAACAGGACCTCAGCCAGGTGGTCGAGGTCAAGGTCACCAGCCATCAGTCAGGCGGATAGCTCCTCCCTCTGAGCGGATGTCAGGAGAAGGGCATGTCACCCCTGCTGTCTTCCTGCCCAGAGCCCATCACCCCAGTCTCCTCAGGAGGAAAATCACCAGACAAATCCCAACTGGAGAACATTCTTCCAAACACCTGCGCAGTCCTCCTCCCTCAAAAGTGCCAAGGTCATCAAAACCACGGAGAGCCAGAGCAACCGGCCCGGCCTGGAGGAGCACACAGAGCCTGCCGCGCAAACACGGTGTGGTTTCCTGGATGGGGTCCTGAGACAGAACCGGGTGAAAACTAAGGAAATCTGAAATCAGGGTGGGCTTTTGTTCGTATTAATATACCAATATTGATTCATTCCTCGTGGCGAATGTACCAGAAGACACGACCCATCGGGGGAAGGGGTGTGGGTACTCTCTCTAGTATCTAAGTACCTTCTATGTCAATCTCAAACTATTCTAAAACTTAAAAAGTATTTAAAAGTTAACCAATCCTTAAGACCAAGAAACATCCTTGCAGTCTTCAAATTTCTAATTATCCCAATATTATCTTTCTTCTCATTATTAAAAAAATCTTTATTTAGTTTTGAGAGAGAGAGAGACAGAGAGTGAGCAGGGAGGGGCAGAAGGAGGGAGACACAGAATCTGAAGCAGGTTCCAGGCTCGGAGCTGTCAGCACAGAGCGGGATGCGGGACTCGAACGTCGGAACCGCGAGATCATGACCTGGGCAAAGTCAGGCGCTCAACCGACCGAGCCACCCAGGTGCACCTGTCATCTTCCTTTTTTTTTTACAGGTTCATATCCTACCTCTTTTAATTGTCTGTTACAGTGCCGTCCAGTAGGGATATAATTCGAGCCATATATGTAATTTAAATTTCCCAACAGCCACACTAAGAAGTAAAAATAGGGGCATCTGGGTAGTTAAGAGTCCGTTAAGCATCAACTCTTGATTTAGGCTCAGGTCATGATCTCACGATTCGTGAGACTGAGCCCCATGTCAGGTTCGTGCTCCCAGCATGAAGCCTCCTTGGGATTCTCTCTCCTTCTCTCGTGATGCCTCTCCCCTGCTCTCTCTCTCTCTCTAGCTCTCTCATAATAACTAAACGTTTTAAAAAGCAAGTAAAAATAGGGGTGTCTGGCTGCTTCAGTGGAGTGTGATCTTGATCTCTTGATCTCGGGGCTGTGAGTTTGAGCCCCACATGTGGTATAGGGTTTACTTAACATAAAAACATCTTTAAAGAAGTAAAAATAAACAGGTAATATCAATTTTAACAAGATTCTTATTTAATCTAATATATCTAAAATATTATCATTTCAACGTATAAGCAAATGAAATCATTAAAGAGCTAGTATACAGGGTTTTTGTGCCCTGTCTTTACAGCTCAGTGTGTGTTTGGCGCTCGGAGCGCACCCCGTGTCAGCCCGGCCCGGCTCCCGTGCTCACCAGCCGCGCGGCTGCAGCACCGAAGGGCCCCATCTAACCGGTCAGACATGGGTCTCTCAGTCCCACACCAGCAGCGGCAGCTTCACCAGGGAGCTTGTTAGAAATGCAAATTCCCCGGCCCCCCCCCCCCGCTTGACGTGCAGATTCAGAAACCGAGAGTGGGGCCCCCTTTTTTCTTTTATTTCTCTTTTATTTCTCAACTTCTCAGAATGTGGGAGCAGGGGAAGGAGGGGTCATATTGCCTGGAGTTTCCTTAGAAATCTCAACATGCAGCATGCAATTGGTAGCTAATACCCCTCTCTGTATCTCTCTCTCCCTCTCTCTCTCATACACACACACACACACACGACTCAATTATCAGTTTCTGTTGCTTCCTTCTGTAGCACACAGCTAATTCTCTTCCTCCCTTTTGGCATCATCTCTGCTGTATTGTTTTTTTAACACTAGTTACCTGTGTTCATGGTCAGTCCCTCGTATCTTCTTCAGGATGCTATTAACCATGAACCTGAAATGAATTTTCACGACAGCTGGATAGTTTTTAAATTGCAGCCCTCAGAACTCTGATAGGATTCTCCCCTACCTGGCTAGTCTCATTTCTTGCTACGTCCTGGCGCACACACCTCGTGCCAGCCAAGGCGTCTGCATCCTGTTTCCATTTTCCATACTCTCGTGTCATAAACCCCGTTAGAAATACCGAAAGCGGCTCTTTTCTCCTCCCTACTGAAAACGTCTCCATGATCCCATTTTCTGCCCCCACACCTTTGTGTATGCCTCTCCCATGGCATGTGTTTGGACTTACTCTCTGCTGTCTAATGACTAGATACAGGAGAAGTGATGAGAGGTCAGTTTTGAGACCAGATTGAAAAGTCTGTCGCTTCTGTCTTAGGCACCCTCTCAAACCACCTGCTCTGGGGGGAGCCAGCTACCGTCCTGTGAGGCAGCCCTCGAAAGATCTCAGGGCAGAGGTCCAAGGACTACCAACAACCTTGCGAGTGAGCTGGGAGGCAGATCCCAACTCCTCCGCCCACGGAGCCTTCAGATGAGACCACAGCCCCGCGGACAGCTTGATTGCAACCTGGTCAGAGGCCTTGAGAGACATGCCCCCGGCTAAGTCCCTGCTAAGTCCCTGCCCCACAGAAAATGTGAGAGGACAACCGCTTGTGGCTACACAACCATCTCTAACTCAAACAGCCATTCTACTTTTTCTGCCCTGTTCTTAAAGCAGAAGTTTTGACGATGATTGTTCTATTTCCCCCCAAACCTCACCACCAAGCCCTTCTCCCCCTGATTCCCTCCCTCCACTGATAGCAACCACAAAATCTTCTGGAAAGCTGTCTGTTGCCTAGGGGCTCATGGGAAATTCCTGGTCGGTGGTTACCGTTTAAAGTTCTGATCTCTCAAATGTGAACCGGGAAAGTCTTTGCCCAACATCCCAGTGAGATTTTGCAGTGAATGCTCCTTCTTGTAAAGGAAAAGATGCAACATTTCTTCTTGCTGCATGAGATGCTTGACGTGTGCAGCCTGCTCCGGGAGTTATTTGTACGTCTTCTCTCCGATGGAGTGCCTGGCTCTTGTCTTCACTCGTCTTTCAGTGCGCACGTGTGACCCAACAAGGTCAGCTCTCAAGAAGGAGTTACCGCATATACTTTATGGGGAAGTTCTGTGTGGTCGTGTCGATTTATATCCTCTTCTTTTTCTGTTTCCCCTTTTATCTTTTTACAATATTTCCTGGTTGTCTGCTTTTCCTACAATGAGTATATATCTAATTTCTCTATGGGACCTCTACCGGCATATGAGTGTGGCTATTTGGAAATGTTGACTGAGGACTGCTGGTTTCTAATGTGGCATCTTGCCTTATTAATTTATGTACTAATCTGTCTCAGAAGTTAGCATGGATGCTGGTGAAATCAACAGCAATATTTGTGTGAGAAAAACTGCAGGTACACAAGAAATGACTCTGGTTAGGAACGCGTGCCCTACAATAATCCCTTCCCAAGATGCCTGATCTAATCAGTGACAGGTGCGCTTCCCGCCATCGGCCGACGGTGGAGCGGCACCGGCCAGAGTGGAGAACGTTGGCAATCGGCACCGAGTTCCGAGCGTTTGCATGGCTGCTAAGTGGGTGTACTTAGGACAATGGTGCAAAGGACTGCGAACTTTGTTATTCTGTAATAAGTAAAGTGAATGATTACGATGTGGTTGTGGTCACTTTGCTCGTGGAGCGCTTGGTTTCCAAAGATCTTTTCACTGCCTCAGTCCAGAGGTGACAGATGGCACTCGTACTCAGAGCTCGCGGGTAGAACTCACGCGGCCCTGCTTCCGTGCAGGAGCGCTGGGCACAGCGGTTTCCCCAAGAAGAGGAGAACTGAGATTTGGAGAACGTGTACCGTTGCTTCTACACGAGGCCGTAAACATTTTATTCGGGCTCAAGTGATTGCAGACAGTTCCGGCCTGGGCCAGGTCAGTGGCCGCGGTGTGAGAAGCTGGCTGGCTTCGTGCCCAGGTGTGCCCGGGAGCCTGGGGGGCGCTGTGTCCGGGTGGAGCCCGCCTGTTGCTCCTAAGGAGAGTAGTGATCCTTGCGGTTGCGGACATGCAACAGTTTGAGTCTCCGGCTACAGATCTTCCAGTTTTTCGAAAGCAAGTAGAAATGCAGCTTTCAATGTGAAATGTCCCAATTTTCAGATGTAGGCACAAGTGTGTGAAAACGCAGGCCACACAAAATGTGCATGCAGGCCTAACGTGACCTGTGTGTTGCCAGTGTGATCTTAGCCCTTTGTCCTGGGCACCTGGGATCCCGAGTGGCCCTTTATTTTACCTGTGAGGTAACGCTAACCGCAAAATTCTAAGAAGGATCTTGGCTCTGCCTGTGAGCATTCGTTTCCCCGGTCCGCCTTGGTTCAGGTTCAGGTCCTTCATCTTCACAACAACCCATGCCCGGCTCACCACTAGAGCAGGTGGGGCCACACTTAAAGGACCACAGAGTCCCTGCATTCCACGTCACCGCCAGGCTGTGTGATCTTGGGGCATTTGGTAAACCACAGGTGTTGAGAGAGATTGAAATGTGGGCTGGGTATTGGGGCTTCATCATGAACTTGGAGGGCTGAAGGAGGCCTGGAACAGGAAGGCCCTGGGGTCACCTTTGGATGGCATCTCAGGGCCTGTGGGAAGCAATTGCGGGCTTATAAATGAGGGGGGGTGTCGCACAGCAGAGCAGCATTCTGGACATTGTGGACAGATCGTTCGGGCAGCTCTTGGAGGGGGGTGAGCTCCTAGTAGACAGAGCCCATCATCCACTACGTGCAGGGCCCTTGACGGGATCCCATCCAAGTACTGTCTTTGGAGGTGACCCCAGCAACTTCATTTCCCCGTTTTCTGGGCTGTTCTCTTTAAAATGGGAGAAGGCGTTACATTCACGATTGCCCCATGTTGGGGACCACCGCCAGGGAACGTGGGACTGGCGTCACCACCAGAAACAAGGCAAGTGAGGAGAGGTCCCGACTGCGAGCCTGGTGGGCAGCACGTGGCCTCCGGCAGCCTGGAGCAGGGCAGGGGATCGTTGGCACTCGGCTCCCCAGAGCCGGGTCACCACGGGTCACCAGTGCTCCCCCGTGGGAGCCTCCCAGGGGCCTGAGGCCCAGACTCAGGCCGGAAGGCAGGCGGGCCGCGGGCAGACTCACACAGGATCGGAGGTGTCAGCTCTTTGGTACTGACGCCCTGGAGCCCCTTCGAAGCCCCACCCATCCCTCCATCTCTGTGTGTCTCCTTCTCTCTCCCTGGCTCCCTGTCCCACACACTGTCACCCCCGCGCCCGCTCTCTCCCTCACACACGGACACACACAGGCGCGTGCATCTCAGATGGCAGCCAGTCGTGGGGCCTGGGGACCGTCCCCCGTGGTGCAGGGGCGTCCCGGAGGCGGCGGGAAGCCAGTGGCGAGCACTGCGCACCGCGGGTCAGCGCTGCTCCGTGAGCCCGCGGCGCCCTTGCGTCCTGTGGCGGAGCGGGCTGCGGTCCCCCGGGTCACACTCGGCGCCCGTCACCCGCTCTCCGCGCCGCACCCTGGCCCGGGCCCGCTGCTGGCCGGCAACGCGAACCTGCCCGGGTGACGTGAGGACCGGATGCGCGGATCCTGTGCCAGTCTCCGCGCGGCGGGCACAGCGGTGCCGCCCAGCCCGATGCCCGTGAGAATCCCCTGCAGCGCGTCAAGGTCAGCGTCCCGCCTCCGTGACCGGTGCCACGGGGACCGCTGGCACCCAGGCCTGGGCCCCGGGCGGTTTTCCAGCTCCCCTGGCGAAGCCGCGTGCAGCCAGGCTCAGGGACAGGCGTTTCGAGAAGTGCCGGGTGCCGGCCCGAGGCTGCGGGCCAGGAGGGCAGTGGCTCGAGTCAAGGGCTGGCGCTCCCTCGGACCCCGCGCCCTCTGTCCTTCCCCGCTGCCTTCCGACAGCCCCACCGCCCTGCGCCTGCGCGGTTTGTCTCGTCCCCACAAATGCTGGGGTCGCCGCTTGGGCTGCGTGTGCTCTGAGCACGTGA